>BMAW01012514.1:185127-205394 GCA_019974015.1 Nephila pilipes | reverse complement strand
TATATATATATATATATATATATATATATATATATATATATGAGTAATTTTGAGAAGAAAGTTTATTTCGCTTACTTCAAATTGAAACTTGGGATTCAGAGAAAGCAAAGGCTGCTCATAAAGTGTGCAGAAGATACGCTAAAGATTTTCGTTTGTGGTTTAAAGTCAAGAAAAACCCATTTCTTTTTGCCATTCCTATGATAGGCGAGGACAGAAAAACAACATTACTAACTACTATTTCTGTTTCGTTAATATACAAGGATTTAGTGCAGAAAATAAGAAGAAAATGATTTAACCAAGACTCGACTATTCGTCTAGTGTCCTGAGATACCAATTCCACAGCCTTTCAGTTTGGATAATACTCTGAGTGAGATGGAGGATTTAGACACATTAGCTCCCTAGGAAGATTTTTCAACTGATGAGGAACCTCAATTATTTTCTCAGAGTGAGCTCAATGACCTAGTTAGAGCATTTCCAAAAATGCAACCAAACTGCTCAGATCGGGGCTGAAAAACAAAACCTGCTATCGCCTTGGACCTCATTTGGGTAATGCAGGTATCGAGAGAAAGAATTAATTCAGTTTTTCTCAAAAGAAGGAAATCCATTTTTTTTCTAGTGATGCTCAAGGGCTCATGAAGTGCTTTGAATATGATTCATCTGAGTACCATCCATTCTCTTATTCATGAAAAACTAGCCTTAAAGCAGTCTTGCTGCATAATGGAGATGTATTTGTATCATTTCTTATAGAACATTTGTTGCATATGGAGGAAAACTATAATGATTTGACTAAGATTCTTAAGAAACTCAAACAACAAGATCATCAATGGATGGTTTGTCGAGACTTCAAAATACTAATCATGTTAATGGGCTAGTAGGCAGATTATACGAAGTATCTCTGCTTTGTATGCTTGTAGGATAGTAGAGGCAGATCGCTCGCTGAATTGGACGAAAACTAACTAGCTACACAAAGACGTCTTAACCCGAAGAGAAAAAAAATCATCAATACGACTTTGGTTCCATAAGAAAAAGTTTTATTACCAACTCTTCATATTGAATAGAGGTCTATGACACAGTTTGTTAAATCACTTCCAAAAGATACTGAAATTGTTTGAAGGCAAGTTGAAAGAGGGAGTTTTTATTGGCCTCGACATACGAAAACTTTTAACGGATCCCCTCATTTTAAAAACAACGAGAGAAAAAGAAGCGTGGGACTCTTTCAAGAGCGTAGAGCACAAATTTTTGCAGTATGCTACACATCCTGACTAGTAGAAACCCAGTGCACAATGCGTGCTGCAGTGTAAAAATCTCAGGAATGCAAAAAAGCCTAGTAGTAATATCGAGAGATGGTACCAAGAAAAATGGAACATCAATATGCTAGCTAATTACTATTGGATGCTCAAGCCAGAAACCAAAGTTGGAAAGTGAAATGGAGTTCGGAGAGCTACCAAAGAGAAGAACAGGTTTCACCAGAAAAAAGAGTGAAAAATAAAATTTTCACTATGTATCACAAAAAAATTGTTTGGTTAGTTAGAAGAGATAATGTTTATTTCGTTGTAATAAAAAAAAGGGGGGATTTTATAAATGACTGTTTTTTTAAACCTCTTATTTTGCAAAAAGAACTGTACGTGATGCGAGAAATTGTCGTTTTTTGATTAAACGCCCTTTAAAACGTATAATTTAGCAAAAATATCTCATGCAGCAGGGTTTTTTTTTAATGCAAACCTTGTATTAGTAGAGCTTAATATCTCATTTCACATAGAAATTTTATTGAACTGAACTAAAACGAAAAATATTACATTTATTATGAATAAAATTTCATCCCCAAAACTATTTAGTGACAAAATTAATCACAATTACACAAAAGAGGTAAAAACATAAAACTTTAGAAGGAATTCAATTTATCACACTTCTAATTATTTATCCACTCAACGAATATTTACAAATTTATGTGTATGTAAAGTTTTTAAATATAACAAACAAATTTAAAATAAATCAACAGCGTACATGTATTTTTTAAATAAAAATTAATTAAAATTTTATTTAATATCCGACACTAAAATCTGTTTTTAAAAAACGTTACATCATTCGATATTTCATGCGTGTAAAGAGGGAAATAACATAACTATAAAACCTTAAAAATCGAAAGTAAGTTATTTTCATAGAAATAATTAGGTGTATAATTAATCGGCATTATAATTCCTATAAAAAAACTTCACACCCAAGTAATTGTTAGGTACCTGGCCCCATGCAGGGAGAAGGCAGAGGAGGAGCAACACTTGATGAACTTGATCCTTCATAAGGCACACAATACATGTCCTCTTCTTCATTGATAGCCCAACTAGACTGAGAAGCATCATCAACTGGAGCCATATAAACGGGATCACTCTCATCTTCATGCCTTAATACTGATAGCTCATCCCGTAAGAGATCGGCTGGTTCACTATAGTTTTCGAAGACTACCAACTGCAAGAAAATAGTAAAGATAAATTAATTCTTATGGATCTATAGCTCTTACAATTTCAGATAAACATTATCAAACAGTCTAAAGCGTTTAAAAAGAAGTCTTTTTTATAGATTATTTTAATGCAAAAATTTCATGAAAATGCTGAAATTTAATTATGTATTAAGATTATTTTTTCACAAAATGTCCTAAGAAATTTTAGTAAAATATGTTAATGAATACAATAAGAATCATTTTACCTATACATATGTAAACAACAACAAACCTATAGTTTTCGAAACTAATACAAAAAAAAAGGCAATATATACTAATAATATCATATATACATGTATGAATGAACAGATTTCAAGAAATATATAATCAAAGAGGATAATTTGCACGTAACTGATTTAAGGCAAAATTAATACCGATAATAATGAATCAAAATGCTACGAACACTCAGTAAATTGACAATCACTTGTAAAAAATAAGTAGTTTAAAAAATAGCAGATTTTTTGCTAGTATATTCCCACGAAAAAAAAAATTTTTTTTCCTTTGAAATATTAATTTAATTTTCTCTTCCAATTCATAAAGATGAAAAATTTCAAAATCTGAAAACAATACAGTTCGCAAAGCAATCAGTCACACAAATTTTTAACACAGTGTGTAATCTGAAAAAAAAAGTTTACAATTTCAAAAAAATTAACGCTAATAATTACGTCCCTTTGTGAAACTAGAAAAACGTATTAAAACATAAAAATGAAAGGAATGAAAGAATCAGTTATATTGATAGCATTTTAGTAAATTATATAATAGATTAAAAAGTATCTAAAACCGCTTTTCACACAATTTTCTATAGTAATGAGTATAATGCTCCAATTTTTATTCCCCTTCTTTTAATTATAGACCTATAATTAAAACCTTATATCAAATTACAAAATACAAAATTATGCGCACGCGATATATATAATCAGTTATACTTAATTATAATAATTAACAAATTGAAATTTAAATTGAATACATCCCATACTCATGTATAGAATACGTTTAACATGAAATGTAATTTCGGGCCCTCATTTCTATGTTTGAACTTTTAATTAAAATGCTTCAAATTAACAAGAATGCAAAATTTTGATCACAATGAACATATCTTTAGCTTCTCATTAACTAAATCAGAAGTATCTAAATCCCTCGGCGAATAATTTGTAGAAGTTTCCGGAATTCCAAAATTATTTTCTCTTTTGGAAAACAAATGGAAATCAGAGGAAATCTAAAATTCGTATAAACACTCAGCAACCAATCGACTGAAGCTTTCCCAAAACTGCTTGTTAACTTTGCAATCAAAAGAGGATTAGTCCAAGAAAATTAATTGCACGCAAACAGAAGTTCTCCTTATCTGATGGAGAGCAAACTTCAAAAGGAAAATCAGAGAAAAGTCTTGAAAGGTTTCTCCAATCATTTGGAAATGCTTTAGAAAAGCTCAGAAGATAATCATTCAAATTAATTGAAGTATTCTCAAGACAGAACAGGAATGATTCAACAATTCCAAGATCGATGGAAAGGAATAAATAGATACGAGTTGAGTGAATATAGAATTTAATATAATAAAATAAGTAACCAAAAAGTTATAATTTCTACAGAGTATTACATATGAAAATGAAGAAACGCAGTAGCAAACTGAGGAAATGTGGTACAGTAAAAGAAGTTTATCTTCATGAGCATCACTATCGACCTGCTCAACGGGTAGGATGATACCGAGCAGGTACTTTACTCGTCTATTTCTTCCATGTGTCACCCGAAATGTATTCTACATCAGCATGTAATGAATTATTACGATTAAGTATTTGTTTGAAAATATTCAATTAAATAAAATGGAAAACTATAAGGCAATTTTCTTAATCTTCATTATTTTGAATTAATAATTATACAGAATTATTGCTTATTTTAATTTATTTATTTGCGATTATCATTTTGAAATTTATCAGTAAGACAGAAATAACTTCACAATTTCTGAGAGAACCGGACAAAAATATATGTAAAGAAGGAAAATGTAGTTAAGCTAAAATGCAAATTTTAACATAAAACTTACCTTTTCAGAGAATTTTTGAAGTCGAAAATGAAGAAAAATTCAATAAAACAAATTTATAAGCAGAAAATAACTATATTCACAAAATAATATTTAATAAAATTTTAAAAAGTGAAAAATAATAAATGCTTTACATTACAAATCAAGTAATAAATTTAAAACGTGTATCAAAATTGTTTTAGGCATAATGTATCAGCTTGCTTTCAAAACTGCTTTATTTTGCATTAATGGGGGGGGGGGAAATAAAATAATCAATATTAGCAACCAAACTTTTACATTACGATGATTAAAACTTTAATTTAAATATATTTAATGTACTACGAGGGGAAATTCTAATAAAACAGATGCTGACAGAAGAAATTACCATGACTTCGAATTTTACTCTAGCAAGAATATCAAAATTTCATTTGTTTTCCAGTCCTAAATAAAGTGTATAGCAATGACTATTGGAAAATACATCAGTTAAACCATTTCAATTTTTTAATGCATCTCGTAAGACTATAAAATGAAATATTTCCATTCAGAAAATTATTACCTTTTCCTTTTTATAAAAGCTTTTATAAAATCTAAGTTAATACTTAAATACATAAAAAGATGTATTATTTGCATTACGAACTTAATTCACATGACAATTGAAAACAGTTTCAAAGAGTTATTGTCACATAAAACATTGGAAAATCTTGCTATTGATTATGCTGATAAATAAGAAATATTTTCTACGGAAATTTTAACAAATTTAAATAACGGCATCTAAATGAACTTAGAAAATATTCATAAAAAAAATGAAGAAACTTGTTCTCATTTGCGAGATATCTCTTAAGAAATATCACATGACGATATCTTATTTCATTTTAAAGTGCTTTGTTTATACTAACAAATGACCAAGGAAATGAGTGATATAATACATCTAGGCGCTACTAAGATGGGTTTCGTTTAACATTATGACACGATGAGGATTCTATTTTTCCATTAGAATAAATATTTGATCAATGTAACATTTAATAAGCTGACGAATGGACAAATTTGAAATATCTTGTAAATGTGTTAATTTTAAAGAAAGTTTTTGCTATACTTGTGGCGAATTTATAAGCAATACTCACACAAGAGGCATAACTTATTTAATTACAATTTCCTATAATCATTATATTAGAAGCAAAATTGTCAAATTGGATAACCCATGGGCTGCACTTTTGCAGTCGACTGCTATTTTACTCGACTTCGAGAGTGGATAAAAGGAAACGGGACTTCAGTAACTTTTTCCATACCAATGATCTAGAGGGAGCCTAGAGATCCTTTAGAGAGTTGTTATTTTTGCATCACTCTAGCAGCAAAATGAATTAATTTTAAGAAGCAGAAATATGTTCAGTATTCCAACATTTATTCTGTAATAAACCCAGTACTTTACAATGTGCCACCTATATCGCAACCATTGTTAACTAATTGTTGAAGAATGCCAAGTCTCATGACATTTTTAGATCTATATCATAAACAACAAGAATTGCTACTTTTTATTGATGCTTATAAGGTGAGTTTATAAGCAGTACTCCTACACAATGAAAATAAATATAGCACCAATACTGTAGGAAATGTTTCAATTTTTGTTTATCAATGTCTTCAAAAAGTGCAGAATGACGTGCTTAGAGAAAATTGAGAGAAAAAAATTGTTTGTTACAAGATCCATGACGCATTTTTAGCCTTGAAATTCACAAAAATATTTTTCATTCAAACTGGATGTAATTTTCGTGTAATACAGCAGTCAAAATAAAATTACGACTTTAAACAAAATTGACATGTAATGCCTACTAATAAATTTTCATAAGACTTCATATTACATTTTCCTAAAGCTACACTAATGTATTATTCAACAGCAACTTAAAACATACACACATATATAAGAATTCACAAAACTCAAGAAGCATTTCACCAAAATAAATCTTTCCCCGTCAACTTCAAAGGTAATTCACAGAACCATCCGTGCCAAATCCAAAAATATTACTCACATGACCAAATATAACGTATTGGCAAAAAAATAAGCCCCATATCGTAAGCATTCGAAAGAAGGCGAGCGAATAAATTTATTTCAGGGATCAGAGGAATGCACACACATTCCATTCACTACACGTAAATAACTGTCTCAAAATCAACTTCCCTGCGCAAATAGAGAGCATAAAAAATATTTCAACCCCCTCCCCCTTTTCTGACTTGAGAGGGTTTTATCACCCGTATCGATATATATTTCTCCAGGTACTTCAGACCTTAAGTCCAATGAGTACCCTGGTCATATTTTCAAGAGTGCCCACAGGAGGGAAAGGCGGTGGCGAATACTACGGGATCTAAAGTAAATCCGTGTAGAGCTATATCAGGTCGATATGCAGGGGGGTACAGATAGATAGGATGGAGACATGAGCAGCATGTGTAAGAAAACAGGACGAGACTGTGTCCATTTTGAAGGGAGGAAAAATCCACGGATTTTCGCTTTGCGATGTGAAACCTAACCCTGGAGTCCACAGGGACTACAAATAGATAGAAAAAGCTTACAGTTGCCGCAGGAAATGTAGCCACCTAAATCAAACTGGGGCAATAAAATTCAACGGGATAGATCAGGGTTGTTTTAAAGAAACACAACAAAGGAAGTTACATACTAAGAACTAAAACGCAGTAAGATAGTACTGTTTTTGTTGTTGCGAGCAATGGAGGAAAAAGTCTTATTTTCACGAGGGACTAACCGATCCATATATGTTTCACGAGACTTAAGACACTTTTTTAGAGTTCAAGTTCGAGAGATATTTCATAAAAAAAAATGTAATAAGCAATATTGCGTAAGAATATAAGGGAATATTATGAAAGGGATATAAAACAATTACAAATATAATTTTCACACAGCATAAAAAATAAAGTAAAATACATAAAAAAAAAATTAATGTAATATTTTTAATGAAAGGAGGGGAAATAATAAGCAAACAAAACTCATATGATTTAAAGTAAATATTACATACTTTATTTGGCTTACAAATACCTAATGTTTTTCAACGAATTTTAAAGTAATAATTAAAATATAAAAATAACTGTGTATCAAACAATACCATACAAACAATCAGTCTTGAATGCAATATAATTTTTAAATTTTGGAAATGTTCATATTTATATATATTTATATTACCTCCAAAAGTCTTTTGGTCCAAAAAAAAATTCTTATGAAAGGGGGAAATGAATTTTTATTACATCGCATTTATACATTCATTGTTTCTAATACTAATTAGTTTCTAGCTAAATTATATTTTCAACATGAATTATATGTGTTTTCTCACGCCTTTTACAAACAGAAACTCGTTAATCAAACATATAACACGTAAAAATTGGAATTGATCAATTAACTAAGTAATAGAAAATATTTAACATCAAATATCTCGGATACAGGTAAGTACATGATAAAAACAAATAAATTAATAATAAAACATCAAAATCAACAGAAAGAACTAGCTAAAGTTATTTATTCAGACATATTAATACGAAACAATTTTTCTATGTAAACAATGTTGGAAACAAATTTCTCTCCAAGTATTTTTTCAAAAATTTATTTCTTGAAAACATCAATCTTTTAAGGCATATCTCATGATTAATTCATTGCAAGGAAATACAGTACATTAATAATAATTAAGCAAATTACACAGGAACTTGGAACTGATTAATTTTATGTAAACAACTTTAACGTATATAGATCATTAGCGGAATCAAAATCTTAATCTATATGGATTTTTAAAAAAATAAGAAAAAAATTTTAATCACTGGTTTACATAATTTTAAAGACTAAATATCAGTCTTAATTGGGAAGTTCATTTACCTGAGGTCCAAGAACTAGATATTTTTTATCAGCACTTATCAATTAATTATTTATTGATTTGTGTTTGGTCATCAATATCTATCGATTGCTAGGCAAAATGCATAAATGTATCATTGCACATATTCTCACGCAATAAAAATTACCGAAATACTACCAGAATCCCTTCAGACGAAATTAATTGGTTTATTCTGTATAAATAAATCAGTTCACAAGCATTTAAGTATATGTATGTGATGTCGGGCTCGCGATTTTCTCTTCACTAACCTCAGGCACTTTTTGGTAATTTGAATTGCATAAAATTGCAATTTCTACCCAACCAAAATAAAACATGATTAGGTAAATTAGATGAAGATAAGACGTGAAGTGAATTGAAATACAGAAAGCGATATATAATTAAAATAGGACTCAAAGAGGAAAGAATGGAGATAGACGATAACAACAGGTTGATAAATATTTTTGTAAATCGGACTGAAGCCTCGTAATTAATCTTTTGGATTGAAACGAATCCGAATTAAAATACTAAGATAAGAATCGCAGTTTTTGAAAAGTATTTAAATATGAACGAGTAATTTGTTAACCTAAGACTTCATTATTACAATATAAATTAGGATAGAACCTAGTTCACAATTCGTAAGAACCTTATCCGATTAATAGTAGTTAGTTAAGTGCATTGAGCCTTGCTCTTATGTATCTTCGATTGAAGTTTTGCTGACAATTTCATTTGACTGAAAAAGAGAGGGAGATGGCAGGAAAATTAAGTAATGAAGGACGTCATAATTAGGAGTTTATCAATCTCCAATATTTAAAATTTCAGAACATAATGTTAATTTTAAGATGTTTTTATTTATATCGATCATAAATACAAATTATTATACTTCTTTATTGCCATGCACGATCGATCGAAGATTGAAATTTTCATTTGCACATTTATCTTTCAAATCTTTAAAAAAAATTCTTTATCACAATTCTTCTAATATTTGCAGGAAAAAGAATATATACTCTATTTTCCTCTCGGTTTTGTGAGTACAATAATTAAATAAATACAGTTTACAAAGTGTGAATAAAAAATTCCATGAGATATACAATTTCACACACTCAGAATTACCAATAAAAATCTCAAGGAAGATAAAAATTGGGGGGGGGGGATATTGCCCTTTTTTAATACAAATTACTTTATTTTCAACATATTTGCATTTTAAGACTGAGATATCGAATATATTAAATTACTTAGAAAATAAAATGATCATTAATTTTTACTTTAATCGTACATGTATTTTTTTATTTAAAAAAAAGCTTGGCCAACGAAAGGGTTAATGAGAAACAAGAATGAACATTTGAAAATGAATTTATTTTTATCCTTTACCTTATTTTAAATGCACTTCATGAAAATATTGTGAAATAGTCAGTAATCAAAAACAAGAAACAAACTGTATTGCACATCCCCACAGTTTTTCCCCATTTGTATTGACGGAACTTTAGATGTCTCTTCAACAACAAACGAAGCAGATGGAATTAAATTTCTACTTGAAGTAGATGTCTCCATCCCCCTAAAAATATGAAGAGAGACGTGACGAGGTCTAGCAAAAGAGGGATTTTCTTCCTACTTCCCCTCAAACTTCTCAAATTCCTACAGAGTTCTTTTATAACACGGGAAAATTCTGAAAAACAGGATTAGGTTTTTAGAAAGACTCATCTTTCCAAAAAACTTTAATGCGGCTCAACAGTTCTTGGAAAGATAAGTTTTTCCCCATTCCAATTTTGAAATCACGTTCTTCCCATTACTAGAGTTCGTTTCCTCTTACAACAGAACTTATAAAATCTGAACTTCATATATCCAATTGGAGATGTTGGAAGTTGTGTTAAAAGTGAGAGTTTTATATGAATGAAACGTATCGCCATAAATCAAATATTTATAAATCCAGTTATGTTTTAATGATATATTTCTTAAAGGCAAGAGTTCAAGGTGATACTTGAAAAAAATATATTGCAAAAGAACTATTTAAATCTTTTAAAGGAAAAAAAAATTGTAAGCATTGTTACTCAAAAACGCAGCATTAAATTGCATGCCCTACATGCTAACAGTAAAAATGGCAATGATTAGAAAACTCGAAAATCCAATTTTAAAAATATTAGTGCATCATATTCCACAAATTGTTCTACTAATAACTTGAAAAATGACAGGGTAAAACAAATCTCCTGAATAAAATATCATCATTGCTTCCTGAATAAATCAGTAATAAAATATCGAAGTTATTTATTAAGTAAAATGACTGACACTCGATGGTTATAAATAAAGATGATTCAGAAATGAATAATAGTATGAGTTTTTACTTTGCATTTTAAACTCCATAAAAAAGTAAGCCAAAGAAAAAAGGAATTTTGTGTAAATATGAAATTACTTCGTGACTTTATGAGCTCTGCTAAAATAAATTGTGAACCAGTAACTACGAATCATCATTATTTAAATATTTCTTACGAGAAACAATTTAAGTATAACTAAATAACACTATTCGATTTATTTTCTCATAAAAAAAATACATTAGGTATACTTAAAGCTGAAGTTTCAAAACGCATAATTGCTCAATTATATTTTTTACAATAACTTGCGACATAAAGTAGACTAAATGGTGTAAGAAACTTACTTTTAAATCCTAACATTTTCGGTTTTTCTAAACTATTACATACTCATTGTAAAAAGAAATTTAAGTTAAACAAAAGAAAAATACTTGCATGTTGACTTCATACAATTTCTTGGATAAAATCAATCGAATTTCTTCGTTGAAATGAAATTTCGACTTTCAGAGTAATGCATCACAATCTGAAATATGGAAATCCTCCCCTGATTTTCATCATCAGCGACTCATCTAAATATTTCACGAATGACAAACAATTCCTCATACGAGGCTCTTCTCCGCATGAAATTTTAAACTAAAACTCGCAGTTTCAGCAAATATCTTTAAGTGCAATCGTGAAGGACGTGAACCCTTAGGTCATTTGAAGGAAAGGGTCTCTAAATGGGGGGAGGGGGAAAGGGCCATCTCGAAAACTGCCAGTAAGCAAATATGCTTCAAATATGTAACCAGAGGATCTCTAGCCCCGGAAACCAAGATTGACCATTAAATGGGAGTTCTCGTCAGTTCAGCAGTGCTTAAACTTTTCTCGTTAAACCAATGGATTGACAGCGTCTCATAACATTGGCGAAACAGGATGCCTCCATTCGAATATGAGATGAATAGTACTCTAGAAGTAGGCGACATTTTAGAAATATAAATGTTTCTCCTTCTGTAACATAAGTGCAAGCAAGTAATACGTGAGTCAGAAGGTAGAGTTCCATTAAATGATCTTAAGATTCATTCCTTATCTAAGCGTTGAAGAAAATAAAATTTTCGTTCGATAATTTACAATGCGTGTCTGTTATTTTAATTTCTTTTGTTTATTTACGCTACATTTTATTTAAAATTTTAAATTTAATACAGGTCGTTAGAGCATCATGGAAATGATTTTACCATTTTATAATGGAAATGAGTCTTCTCTAAATAAAAACCACATTTTTGCGCTTATTTTCTTTAATTGGATAAACTTGATTCTTTACTATAGTGGCTCGAATTTCCCTATTACGGCAGACAATTTTCTTTGAGTAGCCAAGTCAGTTTTATACCTTTCATCATCAGTGACTTTATAAAGTCCTTTTAGAGTATGCGGAAGCCAGTTTCTTAAATTACATTTATAAACCCAACGCACAAAAATCAATTGGAAAAGTATTAGAGGGTTTAACAGAGGGGAAATTTCTTGATCATTTATTGATTCTAAAATTTCCTTTTGATAAAACTAAAGGTTTAAATGAGCATTAATTTTTTCAAGCAATTCAGTTTAAACATGCAATTGTGACAAAATCCTGCCAAGTTTTCAAGGATTCGCAAACATGAATCATTTAGTAAATTTTTCAACGATAATTTTTTCAATAGAAGTGCAAAAAATCACATGTTTTCGGTTTCAGTCACCTAAACAAACACAGGTTTCATCAACTGTCACGGAAAATTTCCTTTATCTCCCAATAAGAATTTTTTATATAGAGCTTTCCGCAGTTAGATTTATTTCTGTAACGTGCTGCGACCAAAGCATGATAATTTAGGTATAAACATCGTTTTTCACTTTAAATCTATATGATTGATATGTTATTTACTGTTTGAAATGACATTCTCGTTACAATGCTTTTGAGGGTCTTTTACAACTTGAAATTCGGAATTTTCTGATTTATGTCTAGATTTCAAATAGCTTTAGAGTAAAATCTTTCTACTTTGTTTGAAAATTCGGCTACTAGAATTTTTTCCCTTTACAATTCATTATGAATTACTTTTTTTGAAATAATATAACCACAATGATTTTTACGATTTTACTTAGTTAGAATGCATACTTTTTCTCGGAAAACACTTTTGCACAGTCCTCGGCCCCCCACACAATATTAAGCTCCATTTTTTAAATAGAAGTTACATTTTATTTTCTAGATTTTAAAAAAAATATAGAGACGATTCTAATCACAAATTTCAAACGAAAAAAAGAAAATAAATGATGAAAAACCTAAATCGTTTCCGTAATGTGCAAATGACTTTCTATAAAGATAATAAGTCATTTATTACATTTAAAAGTTATATGACTCATTAAGAGAAAAAGAATTCCTTTAAAAAATAACGATAGTTAGAAACAGAAATAACTAATAAATTGAATCCATTTATATTCTTAATTAATATGCATAGTACGAAGAAAGTAAATGATTTTAGACTAAAACATAATTTATAAATACTTAGTAAGCGCAAAAAAAAAAAAAGAAATCACAAGAGTTATCTAAAATTAAAACTATTTTCTATCGAGCATTCAGAATTTTTCAGATGAGCTGCAGATACAAATATTTAAAAACAACGTTAGTTTAGAATTCCAATTAATTGTTCATCGATTTCCCTTCAATATTACAAGAGAAACGTTACATTGTTAAATCTTGTCACAACAACAAAAAATTGCACGCGTTTACCACTGAGAAATCAAGAAAGATTAATATTCAGTTAAAATATACGAAGAAAGTAAAATCCAAGGTGGTCCATTGGTTTAAGGGCGCGACGTTCAGTAACATTCGGTACCGTACAAATTCAATTGTGTTTTCGAGGTATGATTCTACAAAGGCGTCCTTCTTGTAGATCTAAAGTGATGTTGATTCAAATCAGCGTTGTATTATTATTTTAAATGTTGACTTTATGAAGGAAATAGAATCATAAAAAAATCAAATATTTCCAAAATATTCCAACTAAAATCTTTCTAAATCTAATCTAAAAATCAACTAAAAAAATGAATTCCAATTTATAAAAATAATACAAGGGGGGGGAACTATATACAAGATGTATGCATAGAAAAATATGAAATAATAGAAATGGTACACAAAAGCATGGGGTACAGCTTATTTCATTCACTTCATTAGCAAAACTATAAAGAAATGTCTTAACAAATTTTTCAAAAGCTTATTTATTAAACACAGATCTATGTATTATTATAAAATACATTTATATAAGCGTGCGCGTGTGTGTGTGTCCGGTCGCTTTTTGCAGCGCTCTAATCAACTAGACCAATAAGGATTCTCTCATCGGAAATTTTAAAATCATCCACCACATGGAGTCAAATATTATTAGATCAGGTTCCTTTGCGAATTTTAAAATTCTTAGATTTATAATTTTATTAGGTTTAATTACTACAATAATTATTAACTTTGAAGTGATTACTTGGTATAAATTTTTAAGTGATTTAAAGGTTTTTTAAATAATTTAAATTTTTTCTCTAGAGATTTGAAAGCTTTGTATCTAACATGGTTGTAATTTTTATAATTAACGGTTGATATTTGTTTCGAAATAAAATTATTTACTAACAGTACTTCAATAAACTAATGCTTCTTTCATTATAATATTTTGTAAGTTTTAAATTAGGAAAATATTTTTTTTTCAACTTGGTTGCTTAAGCATTTGATATTTTACTGATGTTTTCAATTAATTCTGTAGTATTAGTAGGTATATATATATATATACATATATACATACTCGCGCATTTGAGAGTCTTAGATTTATAATTAAGGAAATATATATTTTCGCACATTTTTAAAATCTCGAGGGAAAAGTATCAATTAAAATTGAAATTACATTACAAAGAAAGAAAAAGAGTGTTGCATAATTTAAAAGTAAGATCCCGCTCATTTTCCGAACTAATTACCCAAAATAGGAAAAATGATACTTCAAAAATAACTAAATATGTTAATTACTCAGTGTCCTTTATACAATGATTTCAAAGCCAATTAGTGAGAACTAATTAACGAGCAGCCAACGACGGAATGAAGTAAAAATTCCATAAACAACATTAACACAATTTCATCTCCACTTCGCTAAGAGACCTTTTACGAACTTAATGAGATTATCTTTCAGTGAATAATTGAACATCGAAATTAAATCAGTATATACTTTAAAACAATTTAATTTCAAATACTTCGAATTATTTTTAAGACACAAAATAAATAATTAAAATTAATTGATAATTCGATAAACAACATCAGATCAGATAGACAGAATGTAAATTAACTTTAATTACAAAATTAATGCCTAATTCTTCAGAACTTTTCCATCTATATAATTTGTTTAAGAAAAGAAAATTTAGATTTAAATGGATAAGTATCTATTTATGTATCCCTCGTTTAACATATTTTCACTTGGAATATTTTTCAAATATAGTTAACATAACTCTTAAATAGGAGTGGTTTTTTTTTTTTTTTTTTTGCTAGATTGTTACATACACTCGAACTTTTCTATGTAAAGACTTTAGAAAACGATTAAATAACCAACTTTCATTTCATATTCTACTATCCATTTGGAAAGAAAAAAAAAGAAGGGGGAAGAGAAAATTCAATTTACAAACTTTTAACTTATTACTAATATTCAACTAAAGATCATTACAATACACTAACAGCAAAAAATAAAAATAACTAATAGCACAAACAAATGGGCAGTACATAAGAGTTCAATATCCACTTAGTGTGTTGTATTTACATTGAGTATATAATTTTTTAAATTTGTTTACCATAAGTAAACTTTAGTGAATAGTTTTTGATTATTTATAAAATTTAAAATCAATCAATCAATGTAATTTTGGCTGTTAAGATTTCTTGTTTGTAGCATATTGGTGCTGTGTTGGAGAAAAATTATAAGAATATCACTCTGAATTTGATGGATTTTTGTGTTTTGCAGTTAAGATAGTTAAGATGTTATTGATGGAAGCATTATTTTGCTGTGTTGGATGGAAGTTAAGAATATCATTCTGCTTGAGTTTGTTTTGTTTTTTAAATGTTTTTTTGATGGTAATATTTATCTGCTGAGTTGAAGGGATGTTATAAGTGTATCATTCTACTTTTAGACAGCTAAATTTTAGAGGTATAATTTGTACAACTATTTTTAAACTAAAAATGCTTATTAAGCTTAAAAATATGTTTAGATTATTTTTTTAATGATTATATTATTATATTTAAGTGGAAATGAATCTGTTTTCTTTGTTTACACTCTTTTTTTTCCGGTTGATTTTTTATTTTGTATTTATGATTCTGTTTTAATTCTTTGGTTTTATACCTCCTTGTTATAATGTAATTCACTGAAGTATGATGGTTGAATCCTTAATACTGGTATAAACATACAATATTCCATTCCAAAGTTTGGGAAAATATTAATTACGTTTTCTCCCTTTTCTTCTGACTTGTTTCTTTTCTCTTACTTTCCTTTCATTTTAATGTTGTTTATAACTTTTATTGATGTGTTTGGATGAAAAAAATTAATATTTTGTTCGGTGCATTTGAGTAACTTTTTTGCTTATTTTCATTAAAATGTTTACTTTTGATAGTATTTGTAATTAGATTTTTGGTCATCCTTTTCACTTTTCTTTTAATTCAATAATAGTTTAGCTTTTTGTTCCAAATAAACTTTTAAAAGGTCTTAGAATTTATAATTTGTATTTCGTTTGATTTTGTTTACAAATAAATATTATGTGTCTTGCGATTTTTTATCCGCTGACTAACGTGAATGTGAGGCGGGAGATAGAGAAGCAAACCACATGAATAGAAATTATTTCATTTAGAATCCATTCTCTCTATACCATCCTGGAAGTAAAGCCACTGCTGAATTAGAGGCAGATTCATCTTGGCCTTCTCTATAGGAGGATTACATTCATTTTTCTAATTCTGAATCTCCTGACGGAAAAATAAAATATTAAGTCATTTAAAGTCAACTGTTGGACAGTTCCCTCCAATCTCATTCAGTTTCCAACACGTTCATTTAGACATAATAAGGCAATTTCCACTGTCTGATAGTTACATAAAGATTGTTAGGGAAAAAATTATTAATTTAATGCGATCCAGTCATTTAACATAAAAGTATTCAAAGAAAATGTTATTTAGTTAATAAGCATTTATTTAAAATAATTAATAACACAGATTATACGGAATTCCAATAATCAAAGCAGATCGCAGAAAGACGTGGGCATATTAATAAGAGTTGTTACATTCCATTACCTAGACCTCAAAATGATTGGTCAAAATGTATCGCATTATATTCGGGGTAAAACGTATTTATCAACCATAAAGTTAGTCATGTTAAGTCAGTGTAAGCACTTGTTGCTCTACTCACGTAAGTTTTATAAATTATTTTCCATTGAGTGTCTTTTTTTGGTTTAATTATATATTAATTTTGTTTCTTTGTTTGTCTAATTTTATGAATATTTTTTTAATTTTGTTGGATTGCCAGTTCCTTTTTTAGAAAAGTTTACAAAGAAGGGGAGGGGAGTAAATCTGTTCAATTATATATTTGGTTTTATAACAGTTTTTTAATACTATAACGTTGATATGGGGACAGTTTGGCCATTAATTCTGCAGCAACCCAACATTTAATAGTCTGCAACTTGTTACAACATTAATTATATTACATTACATTCTTTTTCTTTTATTCAATATGTAGATTTTTCACTTGATCAATCTCTTTATCTCTTCTACTGATAATTTTGGTATTTCATATTAATTTTTTTCATTTTATTTACTATCTTTTTGAAATATATCTATAACATATATAATGTTTTTCTTTTATAATTAAATTTATTTTTTATTCATTTCTCTTTGTTTCGAGTGTATTACTTGTATATTTATACGAATGTTTTTTATTTAATAATATAGCACTAATTTCATTATAAAATATTATTTTATAATTATTGAGATTTACTTCCAAATAACCAATTTAAAATGGCCAATTCTCGGGAACTCAATTTAAGAACCTCCTAATTATAAAAAATGAATCAATCGACAATGATTCATTGCCTGTTAATGAACTTGGTACATTGGAGTTGTTTTCACTACAGATCTGAAAACAGCACTATACAAAAAAAAAGGTGGGAAGGGGGGTCAGAAACTCAACATTTAGAAGCACCATATTTTGAGATATATTAAAACTTAAAGCCGTGACCACATGGTAGGGTCAGATAAAAAGTCATGACCAAGGAGATACATTGAGGAAAAGGTTTTGAGAACTATCGAGTTAAACTGATAAAAATAAATGTATGAACTGAAAAAAAAAAAAACCTGAGTGAGATTCAAAATTCGTAGGCTTTTTTGACAAAAAATTGATCAATTTTGTACCTAAAATTAGTTTTAAACACAAATTTCAAAACTTAATAAATAAATAAAAAAAATTTGAATACACAATGATTAATAAATTTAAATAAGTTTATTTCTACACGTTTTAAGACAACAATATACCAGTTTGTGTTATTCTATGTGCACACTTTTCTGTTCACTTAACATTTATTTCACAAGATGATTTGCAAATATTAATCTCG
This sequence comes from Nephila pilipes, assembly GCA_019974015.1. Taxonomy (NCBI): domain Eukaryota; kingdom Metazoa; phylum Arthropoda; class Arachnida; order Araneae; family Nephilidae; genus Nephila; species Nephila pilipes. The sequence goes on along the minus strand of BMAW01012514.1, from coordinate 187,133 downwards.
TTATTTTAAAGACAATTACATCACTATTTTAATCGATCCATGATAAGTTGTGGATATTCATAACTTGGAAAAAGAAAAAAATTTGTTTCCAATAATTTTTTTTTAAAACAACTGTTTGCTATATCACATGCATAATAGTAGAAAGCAAAAAAAAAAAAAAAAAAATACTGTTAACTTTGATGTAAAGGCTTCTTCGACTTTATTTCATATTTTACACAACTCAAACCTAAGCAATAACATTTAGTCAATACATAAGAAAATAATAATTCAAAGGAAGAAGAGGGGGGCACACCAGCACAACGACAACTGGTGCTCTAAGAGTTTCCAAAAAGCCTTGGCCATAAAGCGTAAATGTACGGACGGCTGAAGTTGTGGAGCTAAAATATACAGACAAATACAGCTGGAGTGCAACAACCAAATCAATAATTGGAAAGACAAACGTTTCCGCACCGTGGGCAAAGACACAAGGTCAGGAAAGGTCCGCAGGCGCTGTCGCTGGCCACAGTTCTGGAGAAGATCCCAACTGACAAAAACTATACGCACAACAAAGAGCGTGTTGAAAGCTGGAGAGAGCTTATCCTTGTCAATAGAGAGCCATCTGGACAGCATCTTTCCTGATATGTCACTTCCAGAAGCTAGCGCTGACAATGGATAGGGAGAAGAAAGCTGGTTAGGAGTAGGGGGAAAATAACATAAAAGCACTAAGACCCGGTGTTACGAAACTAAATAAAGGAAAAAAGTCCAAATATTTTTTGTCGCTTTAAAAACGACTAAGCTCCATCGCTGAAGAAGTGTATGACGAAAAGCAAAGAGTAATATAATAAATAAGATTAAATGCTTAGAATAATATATGACTTGTCGTGAAAGTTGAAAAAATTACATTTTTTAACGCCTTTAATTCCATTCACTTTTTTTTTTTTTTTTTTTTGCTTTCTTTTCCCTTCATTCAGAAGTAACGGATCTTGTGTAGATGTCGAACGAGCAAATTAAAGAAAATGAGTAACAACAGTAATGTTTTCAATTTGAATTAAATGAATTTTCTACAATTCAATGATTATGTATTGTTTATTTAATCAAAACAAAAATGTAACATTTTCATGATTTCTTTCCCCTCGTTTTAAATTTTGCTATTTTATTATATAATTTATATCCAGTTCCAGAAATTATATTTAAAAATCAGACATTTTATTTTAATCAATTATTTGAGTAAACACGTTTTCTACCAAAACAATTTTTCTTTTTGAAAATTGTTTAATTTTTACAATTAAATTACACTTTTTATAAATATATCACATTTCAAGTAATAATTTCCTTTGACACACCTGATTCAATAAGAAAATATTTATTTCCTTTCCTAATAAAAAAAAATTTTAATTAAAAAATAAGGAAATATTAGTAAATTTCGGCATGAAAGATTTATAGCTCTAATAATATTAGAACTGTAATAAATCTTCTTCAAAACTCCTCGAGTACCATAATGACATTTCTCGCTTGAAAAAATGTAAATATTTTCATCAAAAATGCAATTATAAAAAAGCCTCTGGAAAATTTTATCCTCGGAAAATATTTGTGCGTAATTAACAATAAATTTAATAAAACTTGTAACACTGTAATTTACCACTACCTTCCATGTAACTATTAAACGGTAGCTAAGAGATGCTTGATCAAATATGTATGTGATGCTCTTGCTCATTGTGTTTGCTTATTTTAAAACTTGTTAACGTTTTCTATTCGATGGATGGGAAGATACTATGAACTGTATCACAAATAAGTTGAGATAAGAGGATCACATATTTGCCAGATAAATTAGATTATTTATGAAAACTGTTCAAGTAACTAATGTACGTTAAAATGAGGTTGTTGTAGTTTTATTTGACGAAAGGCAGATTCATAGCTGGTGGATGAACGATTCAAAGTTCGTTTGCTGCCAAAATAATCCCAGAAGATGCTGCCTATTAACAATTAGGCTTAAAAATGATAAATACAAAATCGAACGGTAGCTACCG
>BMAW01012514.1:143597-180482 GCA_019974015.1 Nephila pilipes | reverse complement strand
CTGTAACTATACTGCTTCTAAGTCTCTTAACTGTAACTATACTGCTTGAATTCCAAACAAATTAATTGACATAAATTCTGTGATTTGTAATATGATTATAAATTTACAAATTAGTTGCACTTTTAAAGACAGACTTTTTTCCTATGCTTCTTTAAAATTGAAAGGACATCAAATAAATTGCCCTACATTAAATACTTTAATCTTTTATTTACTCAATCTAAACTAAGTATTCTTCACATAGTACAAAAACACAATGATCCAAATTTTAATATTCAAGAGCGTTTAGTTTTAAAGTTGTTATTGTTACTTTCCAAAGTCTTGTTTCAGACCACTGTTCTAATGTTCGTTGTCATTGATGACATTTTACATCTAGAAAAATCAAATTTAGATCCGTCAACTTTTGCTTCTATTACTAAATACAATAACACGATGTTCATAAATTAATTGAATATTTCTCAATATGAAATCGGATGAATTAAAAATCATAACTATAACACGAAAATTCTGATACAAAAATGTTAATAAAAATGCAAACAAAAGGTTCAATAAAGTGTAGAGTAAGCTACTATCACATGATTTATGTTTTAAAATTAGAAGCAATATTTAAAATCTCTAATCATCTCACTTTTGTAACGTTAAATTCGAGATTAACTATATTTTATATTTAAAAAATAATTTAAATTTATCTTAATACAATAGAGCACCGTGATTCTCGCTTTTATTTGACAATTAAAAAAAAAACCGAGCTGAAGCAATTATTTAAAAATGCATTATGACTTCTCTAAAAAAAATAGGAGAGGGTTGCAGAAAATAAAGAAATGTAAACAATTTGACAATGCATATTTCGATAATTGAAAAACAATGCTTAAAATTAAAAATCGGTATCGAAGTTACGCTTTCAGGAAGAGGAGTCAATTAAAAAACAAAATGTATAACAAACACAATCTATTGGACTCAAAAACTATATTAAAGTAATAATTAAAAATGAGCACCCAAGGAAGAATATTGACTTAAAATAATAATAAGCCAAAATTATTTTTTAAAAAAAAAATCATTCGGAAACAGTTTTATCTTCTGCATTGAATTGGAGGACGACATGCGAGAAAATTAAAAGATAAAAGCAATAAGGAGCCTTTCTGAAACGACTTTCGGAGCTTAGTCAAATTGTTATAAAGAAAACATTTCCCGTCTCCTAGGAGTGCTCATTCAACAAATTAGCAAGTAATTTGCATAGATCAAAAGGCGGAATGATATCAATCACGAGATATACGCACTACTCCCGGCTAAAACTTAATTAGTGATACACTGTGTCAACAAATCTCAAAGTTTATATTTGAAAGTGGACATAAATTGAAAGTTTTTGAAAGGAAGGCAGTCTTTTTAAAAGCAATTTTGCAATCTTGATTACGTATAAGATAGGATTACATATGCGTTTCTGTCCCTTTTAAAAATAACAAAAAGGACAAAATCTCTTTTGCCAAGGCGAATATTATTCCAAAGTCGGAATCGATAATAGCAGTAGTTTCAAAAAGATTCATTTTTATAAAACAGGTTAGAAGTAGTAGTTTATTATTTAATACAGATGAAATTTTAAGAAATATCTCTCCGAAAAACTTAATTTCTCTCGTTAAAAAAATATTTTATATAGGATTAAAGTTCGAAGATAAATATACTTTTGGAAAAAGAAAGTTTATTTTAATAAATTTATTTGCATTTGAAGAACTAAAAATGTAGTTATCATATTTTAATATTCCTTAAATTCGATTTTTTTAAAAGAAATTTTATTACTAAAACTTGCACACATCATCACACATAATTACTTAAGCCCCTGCTTCATTTTTTTTTAATATTCCGATTTGCGTAAAGAGAATAAAATCAGTTTATTAGAAAGCGGAAAAGAAATGATAGGTATGAAAGTGATAAATAACATACTACATCTTTTTTTTACATAAGAGTCAAAAATTGTTAAGAAATGCATCAAAAAATCTCTAAATACATTTAAACAAATTATATCAACTTAAAATTCATCGGATATTTAACAAGCGTTAAAATTAGCATTTTTAACATAAGTCGCATTTCATGAACTATCTCTATAAAAAAAAACCAATATAAAAAGTATATAATCTAAAATTCTTACCACATCTTTCATTAGAAATATATTTTCAAACATCTTTTTAGTAGTATGCAAAACTACAACTTTCTCTCCTCATTGATGTCTCGTATTTCATAAACAGCAATTTGAACACTATGAGGTCTAACGAATCTCATGAGATATTAAAGTTACTCTCGTTATTTATCATGTCTTCGGGTCTCAAAGTATCCAAAATTACAGATTCTCGAAATTCCATAGTTGTAGCGTTTCTTTCTTAATATGCTTGTTGACGTTCATATCATTATGATAAAAGTGTTCAAAAATAATTGAATGAGTGATAAGAATAAATATATAATAGTCCCTAAAATTTATTCTTTTTCCTTTCAATGATGGAAGTGATATGAATGTTTATTAACGTTGCACTGAGATGCAACACGATGGTTATCGACAAAGGACATCAGAATTTCGAACATCGGTCCAGAATTTCGAACATCGGTCCAGTGACAAGGACGACACCTGAGCTGGCACCTTCTTCTCTAAACTTCCACACCACGCCAAAGAGGGTATTTGGGACTTTCACCAGATTTAACGTGCAGTAGCTCACAATGCAGCTTGTCTTATGTGACATAAAGGTTTGAACCCACAACTCAACAAAAACAATGCCGACCACAAATCCGCGATCATAACTAATAGGCTAACACGGTCACTGCTCAACGAAAGAATGATTATTACATATTAAATTAAGTGAGATTGTGTGTGTGCATAATTAAAATAAAATTTCGTTAATATTTCAAAATTGATTAAATAAATTAAATATATTATAAAAACATAAAATGAAATTAAGTAGAATCCATTAAAATTGCCGTGAAAACTTACATAGAAAATATTCAGATTATAGAAAAGTTGAAGAAAAATAAACGCTTTTTAAATTGCATATACCAAGAAAAAAAAAATTATCCCACTAAACTACGAAGAAAGAGAACAAATGCATGTAAAAAATGACAAACTTCAAAATATGAAAAAGTTACAAATCTTTGGATGAAAAACAATGAAAACAAATGAGACAAATTAACCAAAAAAGGGGGAAAAAAAGAAAGAAAATGAAAAGTAACATATACAAATTCTGAATCTGGTTTATGACAGATTAGTAGGTGTAATATGTTTTACATGCCTGGCATTCCCTATGGAAATATTTTCTATAAAAATATGGAAATTCCATAAAGCTCAATATCATAGATTGCAAAGATTCGTATTGATTGCGCAAATATTAATTTAACTTGCCATTTTTTTTTTTTTTGGAATTTTGTCCTTTTTCCAATCAACCGTTCAATAAAGAGTATAAAAGAAAAATAACGAGAAAACAAAAGAGAAACTAAAATAAAATAACGAAATTTTAATAGCATAGTTAAAGAACCGTAGAATCTAAAGATAATATTTCTTAATGAATAAATTCATATAATATACATAAACAAATGACTCTAAAAAGTGAAAAATAGAGAAATGCGTAGTAAGTGTTATCTCGTGTGTTTTTTGAATTTTTCATTTTAGGAATTTTAAGTCTATCAATGTTGTACATTTCTAGGAAATCTGCTATTTCCTTCTGGTGTTAAAATTGTTTTTAATTACACTTATTTTCTAGGTTTGGATATTAAGGACTATACTTTTCTGACTTAGTATTATTATTAGCATTTCAGATGGGTTGGGTTTCAAATGGTTATAATAATTTATGTCAAGGTGAAGGTCACAATGTTGGTAATTCTCATTATTTTACTAATAAAGTACATGACAAATAAAGAGGTTATAGTTTCTATACTATTAGTCAAGCATGTAGGGAATATAAAACACGTGTTGTTGCTTTTTTTTTAAAGAAAAAGTGTTATCGTGACCCAGACACTTTAATTAAAATTTCAAATAAAAATTCTATTGTGAATATAAATGATTATGCTATAAATACCGAAATAAACTACAGCTTTTACAACAATAGTAATCATAATATAACATTAAATTACAAAAAGTGTGATAACAAAAGACTTAAAAACGGGGGTGGTTCAAAAAGCAATTGTATTAGAATAGATATGGCATCATTAAAGTAAATTGTTGTTACAATTGTGTGCTGTCATCTGTTAAAGGGAACCGAAACAAATTTGACATTGATTCATAAGTTAGTTTTGATTTGGTAGTCATTTGTTACCAAATCAAAATTTGATTGCTGTCGCGTCGAGTTGTCGAAGCCATTTTGCGTCAAGTTGTCACCGTCAACAAGACCTGAATTCATCATTATACACCGGAAATCAAGCTACAATCAAAACTATGGATTGCTTGCGGTGCATTTGCTTCAAAGAAGGAGAGAATGATCTTATCGTGCGGAAAAATTACGATGAAGAATTTTTTAGGTGCGGAAAACGTCACGAATATGAGTAACTGAGACTTGAACAGCTGTCTAGTGAGTCATGATGCTCACAAAAAAGCAAACCACTTTCGATGCTGGATGGGGCATCTCTTGTATTTTCTGAGGATTTATTCAACAATACAGGTAAATAAAGCACAACGCAATCATAATTATAAATTGATTTTTTTGAAAAACATTTAATTTTTTTTAACATTTAATATTTAGTAAATTGGAAGAAAAAAAAATGTCATATTAAATATGCAGCACAAATTTCTAATAATATAAACATTAAAATTAATCAACATAGATCTGATACAAAAAAAAAAAAAATAGAAATTAAAATAAAAATTCCCACAAAATATAGATAAGTCATTTCTATTCACATAAATTTGAAAATGTTGAAATTTCTAATATAAAAATTGAACGAAACACTAACAAATAAATTATGGTGGGAAAACCATTTTATAAGCTTTTACGATACTATATAACCTAAAGGACTTGATACAATATACTTAAATAAAAAAAATATTTACATACCTAAAAAAATGGAGAGATAGTAAAGAATTTTTAATTTTTTAAGCAAAAACTATAAGAAAGTAAAAATAAAAAAAAGGTAAAAATAAAAATAACAATGTATAAAAAATGATACATGTAAAAGAAAAAGCCTAAATAATGTAGAATAAATAAAAAAAAAATTGAAAACTAAATAATGATTTTAAAGATATTTAAAATGCTAAAAATATTAAATATTTTATTTTTAGTTTGAAGAAAAAAGAAATAAACATTTGAAAAAACTTTCTAGCTAATGATAACAAGTAGATAGCCAATGCTTACACATAATTAAAGATATTATTAACTACCTTATATATAAATATAACATTAAAGATAATTACTGATTTTTGTACTTTAAATTTTATAAATGATTCTTTTAATAAGATTAATTTCAATAACATATTTGGAAAAACATAGGAAATTTCTTCCAATAAAAATTATTAGAATTAAAAAAAGATTATAAATGTATCAAAAAAATTGGCAGATTTATTTTTATTTATAATAACATTAAGAATATGAAGAATGAACTAAAATGTAATTATACAGAATATAAAAGATTTTGTTATCAAAGAGCACCAACATGTCATTACTGGAGATTTACTTGTAATAAAGGATAAAATCTTGAGAGATGCGATAAATACAGGTACAGACCTAAGGATAATAATTTCCTAATAGTAACAATTTCAATAAGAAAAAAGTTTTCTATGAGGTTAATTACTTTACTAATTATCTAGTTATTAAATATAGTTTCCCTGTAGTGATCAACGGGTATAAGTATTACATTTATAGAGATACTCGTATTTATGATATAAATTTTAAGACTGAGGGGAGACATTTTTTTTTAATTTAATTTCTTAATTCTTTTAATATATTGCACTTTATTGTAATATTTTAAATAACAGGCTTTATACTTAAGGCTCCCGTCTACCCACCATTTTGATTTCATCAGCTTAATGTTAATCCTATGGAATTTCGACTTGAATTCTCCTATCTTTACTATTTGATCTATTTGAATGCAATAAAGTGCATCCGAAAGAGCAAAAAATAATGAATGCTTCTGTGGAATTACATTTTTCTTCCGATTTTTAAAAATATTTGAAAATATTCTTTAAGACCGGAAAACTGAAAAACGAATAATTAAAATAAGAATAGAAATATTTTTAAAAATCTTAGGAAAAAAGTAATTCCACAGAAGCATTCATTATTTTTTGCTCTTTCTGATGCAGTTTATTTCATTCTAATAGATCAAATAGTAAAGATGTGAGAATTACAGTCAAAATTCCATAGGATTAACATTACGTCCACGAAATCAAAATGGCGGGTAGACGGGAGCCTTAAGTATTTAATTATTTACAGGTTTAATATTTATTCATGAATATTATGTAATATATCTTCAAAAATTTAAAGATTTTTTTAAAATTATACCGTAGTACATTTTAAATTATACATAATCTAAATTCAACTTTAATCTGTTTTCGTTATATTTTATTTCACTGTAGTTTTTTTTTTTTTTTTGTAATTTTATAATATATTTGTAAATTAATAGTTTCAATATTTATTAACTTTAATTTTAGTTTTTATCAGATATGCTTTATTTATATTCCCGTTAAAAATTATGTTTCAAGAACATTAAAAAGTGTGTGTGTGTGTGTGCGTGCGTGCGTGCGTGTGCGTGCGTGCTTGCGTGCGTGTGCGTGCGTGTGAGAGAGAGAGAGAGAGAAATAAACTATAATTACTAAAACCTTTTGAAAAGTTATTTAGAATAAAAAAAACTAATATATATATATACATATATAGATAAACACTGTTATAGTTTTCTTCTTTTTAATTTTAAAATCATGATAAACGAAAGTAAAAACACTTTAAGCTTCAAAAGGAAGGAGAACGACACTTTTAGGGATAACACACACAAAAAATAAGAAGAAATCAGAATTTTTTTTTAAAAAAAAATTCTTTCCATTGCAATTAAGATACCCTTACCTTTTAAAAACACTTTAATAAAAAAAAAAAAAAAAAAAAAAAAAAGTACTTAAGAATTTCAAAATCTCGTCAGAAATATATATATATAAGTATCGCATTCCTGCATAATCACAATAAATACTACATTTATCTCAATTAAAGTGGTAAAAAAATACGATGGCACGTTGCCTTGTTCTTGAGAAAATAAAATAAGGAACTATATAGCTCGTTTATTCGATGAAAACTTGATATAAAAAAAAAATAGCAAACAGCTTGTGCTTTTCCATAATGATTAAATATTGCTCGTTATTCTGAAGAATTCAGCCTTCCCAGATAAGATAATGGCACAGACTAAAGATAAAAATAAAAATAATTAATTAACTTTGAGCGGACAAATTACGTTACGCGAACGGAAGGCATGGCAACTAAATCTACGGTAATTCTGATAATAAAAAAAGTTAGAATAAAAAAAGTTGTAATTGAAATTCACTTTGTTCGCATCGTTAGGTTCGAATTTCGTCTAAAAGGTTCACAATTACATCTTGAAATGCTTTTAATGGATTCGCGGGGCTTCTACAGTTACGCATTCTTTTGATTTATTGTTTACAATAAACAAAATAAGGAAGTACATAAAGTGAACTGTTCGAAAATGCAATTCTAACAATGCATTTATTTCAAAATGGAAAAAGAAAAGAAAGATAGCAAGTGTAGAATTCCGAAATAATAAAAAGATATTCGAAACCGCATTCCAAGTATATTTTCAAAACAAGAAGAAATCTAAAGTATCAAATGTATTGTAAAAGGCAAAAATAAAAGAAATAAGAGAGGGGGAAATCACAGTTAACGTATACAAATTCTTTTTTTTTATTATTATTATTATGCATGATTTTTCTTTATTATGTGTTATTTAAAGATTTGCTCTTGTAACAAGAAATAGAAAATCGAATAACGTGCCATATAAAATTCATGAAACTGATCAAAAATAATCAATTTCTTAAACTATTTATTGACTTAAATTACGACAATACGACCAACTGAATGCAATATTTTTTAAAAAAAATGTCGAAACATACGAGGTAGAGGGACGAAAACTTCTAATCGAAATTTACCAAGTTTTCCAACAAAATTTATAATTTTTTTTTTAATTTACAAACACTTCGAAGAAATTGATAATTGTCTTTGCTTGAAATACAATTAAAAAATTGAGCTATCGCGTAAAAAAATTGATGCTTGAAAAATGTAAAAAATTTACTATAGGTCCACTAGAATATCAACTAACATTATTTGTGATAATGTAACAATACGACAATAAAAAAATTTCAGCAGCTCATTTTTCAAACTTGCATCAAGATTTATAAAAAGAACAAAAAAAAACGGAATTCATTAAGCCGTTCCGATGGTAAAAATGTTTCTTTTTAAATAATTATTTTCGAACAAAAATTAATAGCTCTGCTTCAGAAAAAAGTGAAATGAACAAAAATATCATTATTTAAATAATACTTACAGAAGCACAGACCAACAACCCAAGTTCATTGTTCATGCAAGCTCTCATTAGCTGCTAATGATCGCTCATGAATATTCTGTGGAAATCCGCAGTTTGTAAGCCCTATTTACAAATGGAAAATTACAGAGAGAGTTGTAGTCGTTAATATTTGGAGAATTAAACGGGGATTATAGGGAAATAAAGAATGAAGAAATGGTCGCATATCTGAATGCTTAATGGTCTTTTGAGAAAGACTCATCAGACTTTGCATGGAAATTACAATACGTAACTCTCGAATATGTAAACAAAAAAAATTCGAAATTCAATATGTAACTTCTTTTGAAACAAAAACAAACTTTGTATGCTAGTAAGCAATTTATTGAAATCATGTCACCAAAATAATAATCTTTCAGGGAGATTTTTTCTCTCTGAAAATAAATGCATTCATTTCAAAAATATTTGAAACGGGAAAAAAATTAAATTTGTTTCAACATTACATTTTAAAACAAGTTCCACACAATGCATTTAACCAATAAATATTTAAATATTAAAATTTAATATTTTTAAGGCTACATAGTACCTTAAAAATGACAAGAGTATCAATGAAAAATTTTATAAATTAGAGCTCTATAAGTATTATTAGCTTTGTTTCATGCCCTTACAAACTTAAAATTCGTTTTTCTCAGACTGATAATTTTGTAAATCCAAGTATTTTCTAGAGTTCATCCTTTACGTTCAAAATAGAATCTTGAAATTCTTCGTAGATACTTTCACATATATGCACAATAAAAGCAGTATGGTTTTAAGTCTGAAATTTCTATTTTTTTTTAATGTCAAGCTTAATATTGTTAGAATTTCAAGAGGGTTTTTTTTTTTTTCCCGGGTTTAAATCACAAATACAAATATTAAAATTCAACAAAAAGATTTTCAATTTCATTTTAACTTTTCTTCCCTCTAATCCAAGAATATAAATTATTTGAAGTAACGAAAGCATATTAACAATTAAGAATAAAAGTTGGAGAAAAAATTGAAATTTTTGAATAATGGCCAATTGACCTTCTCAGAATCATATTAGTTATATAGCGTGAAAAAAATCATTAAATACTTTCAATATTACTGGCTCCAAAATTGTTTTAATCAAATTGATTATTTTAATTAATGTCTTTTCCTAGAGTTATACGAAAAATTCGGATGATGAATATGGATAACTCTGAGCTGCTATTTAATTTTTCAAAATTGATCATTAGAGTACTTTGAGGCCCGGTTACATTTAACATCTATTTCTGCCAATTTTTGAAAATTACAATGTAAAATAATGCGCAAACGACATATCTAGCACACTTTTCAAGCAATGCGCAAAAGTCATTTTAAATAAGTTTATAAAACATCGCGTGATGTACAAATATTTTTTAAATAATGTAGGAAAAACTTTATAATAGAGTAAATGTGATTATAAAATTGTTGACAGAGGACTCTTGATTTATAATTGATATTAATTTGATTTATAAAAAAAAAAAAATATCCATCGTATGTACCAAGAAGCTAAATTTACAACCATGTAAGCAATTTAAATAGAGAAGAGCATTTTTATAGAGGATATGAACTAAAAACTCGTTAATAGCGTGGGTTCATGTTATTTATATTGAAAGTTGGCAGCTTTTCATAAAAGTTTTCTTGGAGAAAAACACAAAAAAGTAAATATTTCATAACAAAGACGTGGTTCCATTAAAAAAAAAAAAAAGTGAAACTTTTTGTATATTTATAAAAAAAATTATCACACATTCAGAGGCTTATTTAAAAAGAAAGAGGTTACTAAAAATCATTCATAGGATGGTCCCATTGTTTACTTGTGTTGAAAATTAAAAATAATAACATTATTTTAGAGTTTTGTCGGAAACAAACACACAAGTGGAGAATTTCATAATAAGGATGCTTTAATAAGAAAAATGCAACATAAAGTATAATAGTAATATATATTAGGTTTGAATAGGTTATATTTGCAAACAAAAAAAAATTACACGCAGTCAGAGAGTAATAAAAAACAATCGCTAACCAAATACGATATGCTGGAAAAAGGACAAGCATGTCTTGTAGTCCTTTAAATTTGCTGGAAATGAATTCTACGGTTTTTGACAACTTATTTTTCCGTAGCTGAAAGTAAAAGACAATAGTTATGATCTGCAAAAAAACATAAAAATAAGTTATGCGGGTGCAATTTTTTTCTCTCCTTTTTTTTTTTTTTTGGAGGGGGGAGGGCAAAGCGTAAGAGTATACATCTATGAACGTGTCTTATTATTTCGCATTTGTTCATGGAATCATGGACTCGAATTAACTCAATTCTTATATAGCCAGTCGCGAAGTTCGTGAACTTAATCAATAAGCTACAGTAACTCTCTTAGTTCAGATAAGAAAAAAAATATGAATTAAAAAATAATATAAGAGTCTATTAAAATTTTAAGAAATATATTTTTAAGAATTAAAATATTAAGAACGCATGCTTCTAAAATAATATACAGAGAAATTAATAAACACATCGAAGATGAAGTATTAAAAATAAAACACGATTTATTTGTCATATTTTTCAGGATAAAACGAAATCCGATACATATGAAAATTTTGAGTACAAAAATTGACAAATTCATCTCTTTGTATTTATGAAATGTTCATGAGGTAGTCACGAGACCTTTGTCCGGTCTGATATCATAGTCTACGTTTTTTTTAAAGTAAGATAACTAACATTTAAACGATTTGAATGAGTTAAAGGAAACTTTAGAGAAATATCTTATAAAAATGTAGAAAATGCATAAAATGAAGCGAATTTTTAATTTAAATATTTTTTTTTCATTAGAAGGATTCTAATCTATATCGATAACTGTTATGCCTGGAAAGAACTGGAGCTTTCACAATAACTTTATTACTATCGAATTAAATATAAGACCGAATGCAAAATCACATTTAAAAAATTCTTGAATATCAGTACAACTAATCAGCTTTTTTTAAACTTCAATTTTGAGTATGGCATAAAAATTCCTTGTTTCTTTTAAGCGTATAATAATAATTTAATAATATTGTTGAAATTAATTTACTCTTATGGCAAGCATAAATTATACTAAAAATTAAATTCGCATGCGTCATATATAGATGACAGATAGTCCGATGAGGACCAAATCCCTCAAAAAAAACTTGCGTTAAACTAATACTGAGAAATACTGCGTTTCTTGTGAGATATCGTCATTTGTTTTGAAATTAAAAATTTCAGATTACTTTCCTAATATTATTCTCTCCTAGCTGAAAATGAATGCTTCTTTAAGATATATATTTCTCTTTAAAGAATGTGTTTGTTTTTTCCTTTCAATATATGATGATATTGTGCGATTAGTTTTATTTATAAGGAAATACAATGTATACCCCTTCCCTATTTCCATTATAATTTCTATTTCGCGTCAGGTATGGTATCATTTTTCATCACTATTAGAGAAGCAATACATGGGATATTTAATTTTAATTTATTTTATTTAAATTAGGTAGATTAAACATTTTTAATGTATCTTAAAATATTTTTAAATTTCAAATGGCGATACTTTAATTTTTTAGAACTTAAGTCTGTCAATTTCAGGTACAAAACCGACTGTAAATATATTTATTAAAATAGATTTCTTTTGAATTTCTATATAATTAATAATGTAAGAAATTTAATTAATAAAATATTCTTAATTTGAACAATAACTATTCTAATACAAATCGTTATTTATTGTTCTTGAAATATTCTTCACCGTTTTGGAAAAAATTGAATATTTTCAAAAGTGTAAGAATGGGTTTCGTTGAAGCATTGATGATAAAAGACACTTGAATATAATACTTAATAAACTCAAGTCCCTAATTATAGTATATTTGAGTATGCTTTATTTCAAAAGAATAGATTTCTAACGCAAGTTATCTTTTAAGAGCCGAGTCGAAAGTTCGATTTCTTGCAATGCACAGCATATATCCCCCACGTTTCTGTGAAATGCGAACGTTACCAGGAGAATATAGCACTTTCCATGTAAAATAGGAAACACCATAAGCATACTAAGCACTCTTCAATCGAGAAAAATTTGTTACACTGAGAACGGGGAGTGAAGTGTTCTCAAAAACTTTTCGAAAATTCAGAGGGGAAAAAAATACAATATTTTTTGAGAAAAACTGGACGTGTGGGAATGGTTAGTTGCTATTTGTATCCTTCATCTATCTGGAAGGAGGGGGGGAGGGAAGGCTCGAGTTTTATCCTTTTTTCTCCTTTTGTATGTTTAGTCTTGTTTCACGTTATTTCTCAAGAGGTTTGACAATAGGCATCGAAAATTTAAAGATTTATAAAGTGCGTGTGTGTGTTGTTCATTTCACCCTCCACCCAAAAGACCGTCGTTAGAATGTTAAGATTATATATACAACTAAGAACGGATTGTAGAAGAAAAGATCACTTCCAGAGAGAATTAAAAGTTCATACATAATAAAAAAAAAAAATCAAGGTGTTAAAAGAAAGGAATACAAATTATGCAGTGAGTACACATTAACTTAATCATCGTAATGAAATCAATAGCAACACAAACTTCAATGGAAATTTGGAGGAACATCTGTGGCCCAACTTCTTTAAGTTTATATCTATGTTAACATCTAATATGTGGCAAATGAAGCAAATCAATAATAAAAAAAACATATATATTGTCTAGTTATATCACTTATATTCTTGATACAGAATGTGTGGTTTTGGTTATAATTTGAATAAATTATTCCACACTTGCATTTTTTATAGCCATCAAAGATGCTTTTATTTTCGTTCAACCACAAAATGTCGTCCCTGACTACTTTTCAAAATAAAGTGTAAAATGCTCGTGACTTGTTTAATTCTAATTTGATTTCTTCCAGCCGATTCACAATAGTTTCAGTTTTAAATTGTAGCCGTTTCAATAAAAAGTACTACTGTTAAGAATAGATAAAAACATAAGGACCTATCTTTTTTTTTTCTATTTTACGACGATAATAATTACGTTTAGCTTAAAATATATTCAATTTAATAATTTACTGTTTTATTTAATTTTAATATCTGAAAAAAAATTCTACTATCCATTTCAATATTCTATCGCTTGCTCTAATCTTAATTCTAATATTTAATTGAATAATTTTATAATTATTTTTAAAAAAATTATCATTTTGGTGACTAAATCTATTTGCAAAACTTTGCATAGAACACTTTGTGGAGTATACGATAGTGTTTTTTGCTTTAAAAAAAAAAAAAGTGGACTGAAAAACGAGCAACGATGTCAAAAGAGTGAATAGAAACCAATACACGAAACACTATCCAGTAAGGCGGTCCTTTCATTATTACTGTTGCTGGCTACCGATGTATTTTTAAGTCTCTGTCAAATTTAACCTATTTTGACCAAAATAGTAATTTTGTCAAAACCTCATTTGAGTCATTTTATAATATTTATAAAATAATCTAAGGAACGAAAAGAAAAATCTTGGATTTATAATATATATGCGTAAACTGGAACAGAGAACAAAAATGTTTCAACCTGCGATTGAGGTTTTTCATAATCGATTTGCAAACTGCAAGATTTTAATTTGTTTACAGAATATTCTAAAACTTTTCAGTTAAAAATGACGCGTCGACAACATGGGAAAAAATATTTTTTGTCTCTAACAATGGTCGGTAGTATCCTTTGTTTTAGCCACAGGGACACGTAATTTGACGGCAGCACAAAAGCACAGAATAGAACATAACGGGATGGATGGAAAGATACAAAGCGGGGGAAGAAAAGCCACCTTGTTTAACTTGCTTACAACAGCTGACACCTCTCTCCTAGAATAAAAGTTTCCTTTCCCCTTCTTCCTTTTCTCTTCTTAAAAAAAAGAACTGAAAGAAAAAGGGAAAAAGAAGAGAGAAGGGGTGAATATTTTACAGGCAATGTCACCCAAAGAACTGACGTAGTAAAAAGAAAATGATGACGCACCACCAAACCTTGTGATAATGATAACAACAGCATGAAGAGGGCGGGAAAGTGAAAAAAAGGGAAAACAATCGATATATTTCCAAAAATTCTTTCTCCGTCACCTGCTGGAAACAATATTTTTCCTAACAGAGCATTGCTGTGGAACTGTTTCCACATCTGGTGTAGGTGATTAAAATATAAAATGGGGAGAAATTCTTGGTTCAGAGATATTTTTTTAAAAAAACCAAACAAAGTTGCAAGTAAATGAAAATTTCACCTACTATTATCGAGCAACTAATCAATTGAAATAAAAGACTTACATTAAAAAAGCATTTGAAGTTAATGGGTATTTAAGGGGGAAACTTAAAGCAAAACGTAAAATGAAATATAAAAACTGCAATGGTGATATAAAACTATAAAATAAAACGAAATCCGAATAAATATTTATAAAAGTTTCTTTTGCAACTTTAATAAACAAAAACAAGCATGAAAAATAATTGTGAGCATGAATATCAAATATTTTTCTTTCCAACAAAACAAAAATTTCCTGCTTCAATATATATATATACAGTGTGTGTGTGGACCATTACCACGCGGTAGTCGGGGTCACGGTAACTAAACCACGGAACAAGTGAACCGTAAGTTATAAAGTTATATATATATAGTGTTAATAATAGTTCCGATTTCGATATGAATTTTCTGTGTTAAATTTCAGAATAATTGATTCATTTGAGAAAGAATACTAAATTTATTGTCATGAAAGCTATTTTTAAAATATGCAAATCAATTGCATAGGTTACAAAAAAATATTCAATAGAAGTACACTTAAAATATTTAAAGAGAATTGAATTAATTATTAAATCAACCAATCCTTAATTCATCATTATTTTGTATTGGCATTTTATTTCTTTTTAATCTGTTGCATGGCAGATCTTATCTGCTGTGCGTCGTAATCTTAGACCCCAATTGTTTAAAATAACTAATCACTTATACATGAAAAAGTCTTTTAGTCTTAAAATTTGTCCAATTTGAAATAGTTGAACGTACAGCTAATTTCTGATAGCGAAAACAATCTCTAACAAAAAAAAATAGTTCAAACTGCGGCATTTCACTCTCCGAGAATTATAAAATATAGATATAAGGCGAAAAATATTAATGTCTGCTCTTCACAGGAAGTCGAGACTAAAATTTAGTTACCGGGAACTTAGGTTCTAAGGAAAGCGTAAGATGTTCATATTTTTTGTATTCTTGAGACTAATACTTTAATCCCAGGAACCGACGCGCACATAGATAAAATTACGAACTATAATAAGCAGTGCTTTAAATTTAGAATTTGAAGGCGGTGTAACAACATATGCTAAGTTTAATATAGCTTATGGAGAAACAGAATTATATAACTAATATAAATGAAACTATAAAGAAAGAGAAAGGATATTGTACAATCATCCTGAAAATCTCCTCTTAGGAATGATATTTTACAAAGTTATGTTGAAGCAAAGTTTGGCTGTGATAAGATGGTTTGTTTGGATGTCAAAACACGTTAGAATAATTTGTTGGAAATGCTTGAAAGATTTTTAGAGATAAAATCAACAATTTCAAAAGAATAGCTGATCTAAAATTTATAACCCTGACTGCAATTGTAGCAGACTTGAAGCCAGTGAAAATTGACCTACAAAAATTATGCAGTCGAAACACACTTCATTAACTGCTGAAGAAATATTTGCTTCCATTACTGCAGAGTTGATAAGAATACGAAAAGTTCTCTAGTCCAAAGAATTAACGAGAGACGTAATGTTAATTTAGTTGGACTAATGCAATATCTAAATTTTGCAAGAAATTTGTGATGCTGCTGTTGATCTTTCACGTTAACCAAATAAAACTTCTGATTTAACAAGCTAAAATAATTATGCCAAAGCTTTTATGGGAAGAAGAAGAATCACTGGTCAACTCTTCACACTCGGATGAAGAGAGCACGGAAATTTGGAAGAGAAATCTTTAACGTGAAAGAAGAATCAGAAAAAGCGAACCACTCAAATACAAAGAGCCTATGTTGTTAACTTTTTAATAATAATTCTGATGAGAGGGTATGTTTTTAATTTTAAAACAGGTACCTCGTAATTTTAGCCGTTACCGTTACTAGCAGGAGTTCTAGCTTGAGTAATAATTGCAGTAATTTTATTCAACAATAAATCGATCATCAAATATTATAAAGCTGGTTGAGACTTTGAAAAAACAATTAAGTGTTTTTTCAAAGTTACAACGTTAGCCGATACTGAGAGGGCATTTTCTGCTACCGAATTGTTCATAACAAAGCGACAACAAAAGTATTGACTGCTTATGTTAAAATTATATTTTCATACATCATACTTTAAAAATGAATAATTAATATATTTCATTTGTATTTTGAGGCTCAATATATAAAACAGTATAAATTTGAATTTATAAAAATCCTTAATTTGCGTATTTATTACTATTATCAATTTTTAATTTTTCCCCCCAAATTTTGATGTATGTCCAGGAATGATTTATGTTCCCGGGAAGGGAAAAAGGCCGGGAAATCAGAAATCATAATCGTGACGGAAACAGAGCAAACGACTAATCTGTGAGTGTGAGTGAGTGAAAGTGGAGGTTATTGTGCAAGAGCCAGATGTGACTATGCTGCGCCTAACAGGATGTAACTGTAGACGTATCAGAAAAATTGAAAAAAGACAAAAATTGGGTCGAAAAATTGTAGATAAGAAGGAGGGTCGAAAATAGAGAAGGATCGCTAGGGTAACCCGGAAGTGTACCCCCCGTGTTTATCAAAGAGTAAACCCCATGAAAAAGAAAAAAAGATCACTAGGTTCCTCGGGGTCATGATGCCCGTATTTACCTGAAGAAGACAAGTCCCTGAGGTCCCCTGATATAATCCCCAGGGCTATTTGATACCACCAGACGCTGTGTAACCATTTGAGTCGCCTCTTACGACATGCATGAGCTACAGTGGGAATATTCTATCATAACCGGTCACCACACGGGTGAACGATTAATCTAAATTTCATACAAAGAAAACTATGAATTGTCACACCAAAATGTCCAAGAGTGACATTACAAGCGATTGCACTTAATCTTTGAAAACTAGCATAAATTAATTTTAGAATTCGTTATATATTCCTTTTATAATTACATACTTTGAAAATAAAAATACAGCTTTTTCGAATGAACCCTTTTTTTAAAAAAAAATAATAATAACTATGTACTACATAATATTTTTAATTAGTATTCAAAACAATTATACTTTATTCAAATATTTCCCATTTTTTTTCCTTTTTTTTATTTATAAAATTTTTTTTCCAAGAAAAGAATTGGAGCTTTGGTTAGTTTTTATAATAAATTTATAATTTTGCTACAATTAAAAAAAATATGCTCGAAAAAAAAATTGTAAAAATTTTTTTTATTTACTTTTTCTTTTCGTTAATCTAATCATTTTACATTATACATTTTAATACTTGCAAAATCGCGTATTTCAATAACAGTACATCACATGTTCAAAATATTACTTCCATTATAAAACTAAATGTAAAAAAGAGTGTACACTGATTAATTAACGTTGACTATAATTTCACAAAAATTTTAAAATATAAATAAGTCTTTATTTTTTTAAAGACATTAAAACACTTTTTACTCAACATATAAAATTATGGGGAAAGAAACCAGAGTGATTATAATGGGAAATAAAACATTTTTGTGGATATCTAAATAAATAAAAAAAAATCATAAAAAGAAAGGTTAATTAATTTCGTGATCAGTAGCATGCACAAAATTCAAAACAGATGTAACAAATATTATGATTTGGTGAAGAAATACAATTAATTCGATTCATTGGAAACTAAACCTGTAGTGTAAATTCAACACAACATAAAGAAATATTCAGGGATAACACGAAAATCATTCACGGAATTTATCATGATACATATTCCAACACGCATTAAGACCATTAAAATTCCATTGTCGAGGACGCTAATGGCGAAAACGTTGCAAGGTATGTAGATGCAAGAGAAACAATGAAGTAATAACTTGAAATACTTAGAATATTTCTTTAAAATAATGGAACTCTCTTTCATCGAGAGAAAAATCTTAATATGCTTTCATCTAAATAAAATACTGAATTCGCTAGTAAAATGAAAGTTAAAGTAAAACAATTTAACACTATCGAAGCTCTCAAAATGCAACATCTCAATAATACTATTTTTAAGAAGCGTTTTACAACAAAGAGTAAACTTTCCATTGTATTTCATTCTTTACAAAAACTACACTAAGATAACACTAAGCAAAAGAAATTTTTTTGAAAGGCGGAAGAGCCACATATACTTTTCAATATGTTTAAATAGCTAGAGAAAATATTACTTTAAAATAATATTCGTAAATAATATATTCATAACTTTTCCTTTATTGTTTCATTAAATGAAAAAAATATCTAATTTCTGTTTTATTGAACATTCTGATAGTAATATAGATTTACTTAGAGAATAAACTTTAAAATATTTGGTTCCGCTAGAATGTTAAAGTAATTCAAGAAGGCAATCAAATGGCATTATATAAGGACAAAATTATTTTTTCTGCCTTGATTAATTTAATTACGTGTAGATTCTCAATTAAAAAGTGGCTGCTAAGAACATAGCAGTTGGAAAAAAAAATTCCTAAAAAATTTTAAGGTTTATTTTTGAAATATTTTGTTTCAAAAGAAATTGGATCCTTTCATTCCTCAAATAATACTGATAAATAACTCTTAAATAATTGAATCGAAATTCCTCCAACAATATTTACAAATTACATTCATGAATAGTTTATATATTCAAATGTCTTTTTTAAAAAAAAAAAAAAAATTGGAGTTGCCTGA
Organism: Nephila pilipes; assembly: GCA_019974015.1. NCBI lineage: Eukaryota > Metazoa > Arthropoda > Arachnida > Araneae > Nephilidae > Nephila > Nephila pilipes. Next base: position 161,159 of record BMAW01012514.1, on the reverse strand, counting down.
TTCAATTTGTCAACATGAATGAGACATTTTCTTTAGTTTATTCATTTTTTCGCATACAATTTTAAAACAAATGTTTATAGAGAAAGAAAATTCTTACAGAAATTTCTAAGAAATATATAAAATATATTTCTTTAAAGAATTTTTGACGCGGAAAAATCGTATTTAAGGCATGCTATTAATTTTAAAGCATAATTCAAAAGAAATACTTTTTTTTTTTTTTTTTTTGTTAAACTTACGCATTTAGCAAGCAGTGTTCTAATTCCCCTCCCATTAACTAATCTTTAAAACTAAATCTTTATTTGTTATACGAAAAATAAAGATTTACTTTTTTTTCTTAATAGTAATACCTTTAACCGACATACTTTATAGGAATAATGAGCGAAACATTCTCGGCCCAAAACTATTTCATAACGAGCGCAAAAAAAGTTCACTCAATTCCAAACTCACGAGTTTTCATTAATCACGCTTAGATGCTAATCAATTTAATTACAAGGCATAAGGGAAATAGTTTCTTTCTTTTCTTACTTAATTATGAATTCGTTCTAAAGAATGAAAGAAATGTAATTTACACAACGCTAATTTTCCTTTCTGCTTCGAATGAATATTGTTGAAATGAGGAATTACATAGTAAAAAATGACTTAGAAAATCTAAATATTTTGAATTTCGTAATTCTGAGGGCAACAGATATTCCAGTTGTCATGGTTAGTATTAATGAAATTCTTTGTTTTAAAAGAGATGAAGTAATAAACAATTTTCTTTCAATATATGTAAAATAACAACTGAGTTCTCATCAATAAATTCAAATTTACGGATTTTGTTACAATATAATCATTATAGAGCCAGAGAATGTATGCAACAAGCATTTTTTTGCATGTTTTGTAATAAAATAAATTACTTCTTAAACAATGCATAGTAAATTTTATTTAGAAAGCATCTTACACATGAATATAGCAAAAGAATTACAATAAAATAATTCTCTACCTTTAATAGTTTTTGTAACAAAATAAGGGAAGGTGGAAATTATAGTTTATAAAATGTAATGCTCAGCAAAATAAATTAATATTGCGTTAACATCAATTACAGAAAGACAGAAGCTCTTCTTTAATTTCCTACAGAAGCAGACTTCTTTTATAACTGCGAAGGGAAAAAATGAAAGAAAAACATTTTTAACTATGTATACCTTTTTTTTCTCTCTTTTGGTTCAATGAAAAAAAAATTGCAAAACATGTCGAGAACATCTGTTGTGTCAAAAACAGACTGCAGCATTTTTAAGAGTTCAAAACGATACAGACGGATAAAAATTGTGGTTGCAGTTGTTTGAAGTACAAAAGGAGTAGGTTAAAAATGAATTAACATTGCATCATCATTAACGCTGCCCATATATGAAAACACACATAAAAGACTAATATTTTTATGTTAATGCTTAGACAAATCTTCATAAGCTGAGTTTATCAACAATAATGTACTTGTCGATTATATCTCTTTGAGAAAAAAAATGTTTCAAATAAAAATTATCAATGTGAATGCACTTAGAAATTCGATACAGTCGCCATAAAAGACTACATTGAAAACTTAAAACCTGCATTGCAGGTTCTAAGTTTATATGAATAAAATACAATACATGCCGTACACTATCAAACCTATAAACAGCATCAGCCTATCTAAAAAAAATTTTCAGAGAAACATTGAAAATTTATATTCTAGCGATAAAAATTTTGTTAACCCTGTTTAACAAAATGAAAATCCACTTTACATATATAGTGCATGTTTATTAAAAAAAAAAAAAAAAAAACAGTCTTAAATGAGCACATAGTTAATTTATTTATTATTTGGCAAAATTTATCGATTCCTTAAACGAAATAGGACACAATATATAAATCATATAAGTGTTTTTTTAATAAAATTTACTTCATTTTCATTTATTTTTTTAAAAAAAAAAACTTGATTTAATCAGATACAGAAGACAAAAACAAAAACCAATCGAAAGTTCTAAGCAGTTTTGCAAAGAACGGATTTAGACACCCAAGTTGCGCTTTGTTTTTTTTATAATAATTATTAAATTACTCAATTAAATATAAGAATTAAAGTTAACGGAAACGATGAATTATTAAATTGAATATATTTGAGCTAAATGTAATTAAAATTAAAGCAAACAATAAATTATTAAATTGAATATATTCAAGCTAAATGTAATTAAAAATAAAGCAAACGATAAAATTTTAAACTGAATATATTTAAACTAAATGTAATTAAAATTGAAGCAAACGATAAAAAAAAATTGAAAAGTGATCGGGTATGTCAAAATTGATCCATCCAAAACAATAGCCGCTTGGGTAGGTAAAAGACAGTACTATTAAAAAAAATTCACATTTTTATTTTTTTTTTTTTTTTTTTTTTTTTTTGAAAGAGAGAAAAATCTTTAAAAAAATTTTCTTTTAAAACATATGAATAAGATATAAGTTAGCAAAAATTAAAAATTCAAAAGCAAAACTTAAAATATTCAGAAGAGAATAAGTCATACATCTGAAAGTTCCAACGAACATTTGCAGTAAAACAAGAAAATTATTTTCTTCGAAAACATCATGTACCACAAAAACTCAGTTTCGAAACTCTATCAAATTATTCCCATATATTCCCCAAATAAGACAATTTGACAGCTCCAATCAAATTGCTCGAAACATTTTATCAAAAACAGATTGCAATGGCAAGAGATATATACTACCAATGTATTGATCACATATTTTTGTCACGGATGATTCAGGCTGCATTTCCAGACCACTCAAAAGCAGCTTTCATCCTTCCAGAGCAGATGTCGCCATTAGGCTCGGCCCCCCAGAAACCCACGGGGGAGGGAGGCGAGATTTCCTTTTAGTTGCTTCCTCCCCATAGCACTTACTTCAGCTTGTTAGTAACTCTTAACAGCTTTTTCATGCACCCACGGGTTCATCATCAGCCCAATAACGGGCCGGTGGCTGATTTATAGGAAGACCAGTCACTCATTATGCTGTAATCTTTAGCACTTTCTGGAAGGCTGAGCTTCATCATGTTCGCCACTGCTATTTCAGGAAACTGATTCCCAGCCTTAAAAAGAAACACATTTGTCCCGTTTTTATGCTTTGCCAGCAGGGAAAGAGAAGCGAGATCATAAGCGTAAACGTTTTTATGAACCTCGAAAAGGAGGTCAGAATTTGGCACATGCCCAAAAATGCAGAGCTACTGAACGAAATTTCCAACAATTTTTGGGATATAATAATCAGTAATTATGTTAAAAAAAAAAAAAAAGGGGGGGGGTAAATAGGATTTTTTTTAAAAAAAAAATTTTATCACTTAAACAAATTATAATTGCATATTTAAGGAGGGAAAAAGTTAACACATAATAATTTTTCAAAGAAACATTATGTAACATTAAACGGATAAATCAAGGTTTTATAAGATGATTTGCAATTCTATCAATATGATATATGGTCGTGTCTCCAATCTTTCTGCCCGTCTACATCTTAGGTGCTATCCATTCTAGTATATAAAGTATAAATATAAGCTAAGCTGATATATGTACTCTTCATTTCCGAACAAAATTTGTCTCTCGACGAATTAGTAATTATTATTTTAATACCACAAAACTCTTGTCAAATAATTAACTTCCTCCCCCAAACAATTGGAAAATTAAAAAAGGAACTGATTCAAACTTTAAAAATTGGAGGTTTTAATGTTGAATAAGCTGTTTTAATGTAAATAAGCTCAAAGAATTCTACTTTACAACTCGTTTGAAAATTACTTCTCAAATGTGTAATTCAAATCCTGAAATGTTATTTTCATATAATTAAAAACTTTCAACAAAATAGAATTCAGGATTTTTGAACTGTTTTCAATTGAAACTAAATAAGCTTAATAATTTAAAACCAAAAGCAAAACTAGAAAATTAGTTATGTTTGGCAAAATACATAAAAATATTTCAAAAATAAATTTACTAACTTCAACTTGGTTAATCATAAAAACAACTTAAAATGCGAAACAATATGCTTTAAAATTATTTAAACATAATGACAACCAAAAGATACAACATTTTTATCACGATTTATCAATTGCATATTAAAAAAATAATTATTATTATTTAAGCAAGTGTTCTAGTTTTAGTCAATTTAGAGCTTCATAAACATGTGTTATTTTAAAATAAAATAATTAAATTGTTTTTTAGCATATATACTCTACAATTTATCGCGATTTAATACTTCTTACAACATGTAAAAAAGACTGCAACATTCAAAAGAATTTAGAAAAGAATAATACTTTCATTCATGCTTGCAAAAATACTAGTTTCGTAATCCATCCGATCCAAATGTACACATTTGAACAAAACAATCAAAAACTTTTATAGAAGAAATGATAAAACGAAAGAATCGCCGTTTTTCCGTTCTTCTTTAAATGTAGGAGAAAGTGAAATCATACATTAACCCCTAACATTGCGCCACTCACACAAATATATCACCAGCATTTTCGAATCATTTAACAACTTTTAAAAAGTTTTCACGAAAGATAAGACACAACTTGCTAACACCTCCAAGATATTAAAAGAATAGCTGTAACGGAAAACATCCCAAAGTAGTGAAAACTTTGATATTACTTCGATAAAGGAAATTCATTCAGTTCACTTCAATAATATCGGAACCGTTAGAAGAAAAAATATACAAAGTTATTCAATATCGCCAGCTGAAAACTTACTTTAAGTCACGATCTTGTAGTCTTTCTTCCACTTTTACTACTTCTTTGAAGACAAGATAGAAAACTTAGTTTCAAAAAATCGAAATTCCTTCCTACTTGAGAATAAAAAGCATACTTTCTGTCTTCAAATCTTTTGGTATTTTTGAACATGTTTCGTACCTAAAACTTCTCAACTCTTTTTCGTTCCTCGTATAGAAACAAGAACCGAAATTTTGCATATACGGGATAAAAATGCTTCAGAAAGACGTTATCTCTTCAAAAGATTGACAACATTTTTCTTGCAATATATATCTTACATTTACTTTTTAGAACTAGCAACTTTGGACTGCTCCCACTATAAAATAAACTTTTTACAAAAAAAAAAAAAAAAAAAAACACTCGCGTTTTAAATTCGGGATCTTAAAAAGAATTTGTTGAGATCTCGAACAAATTATGTTATGCTGACTTTCCAGAATGAGCAATTGTTCTTTACATGACAAATTTCAATATTTACATGCTTGCAATTTTACATTCCCAATACTCGTTTTTTTTTAACAATAAGAAATCAATAAAAATTAATTTTATAAAAGTTTAAAAATTGTGCCTTTTTTAGTATCATAACATTTAAAAAAAAAAGAAAAAGAATTCATTACCATTGACTTAGAAATGTATTATAGAGAACACAATTACTATTACGAGTATATATAGTCATACTTTATAATCTGATCAAGTTTGATAATTCCTGTGTGAATTATTTCTTTTTTAAAAAGAAAAATAGTTTTAATTACAGATTATACGTTAAATTAAAATATTTATACACTTCACATTAATTGTACAGAATTTTTTAGAATCGTTTATACATTGTTCCGTACTTTCGTGTTTAAGACAAAAATAAAAACAACCAAAAAGTAAAAAATAATGTACTATTATTGATTATTATTATTAATATAGATAAATACATTATTTATACCAAATGTTTTACAAGCTTTTAATTAATTTACAAACTATCAAATTGTCAATTATTGATCATTAGTTTTACAAGCTTTTAATTAATTTACAAACTATCAAATTGTCAATTATTGATCATTAGTATTACAAGCTTTTAATTAATTTACAAACTATCAAATTGTCAATTATTGATCAATAGTTTTGCAAGCTAATTCATGTTCTAGTTTAGTTTCGGAAATACAAAAAGTGTGGGTTTCATTCCTAGTTCCATTAAAGACCCGCCGTGTAACGAAGCTGATGCACGTTAAATCTATTGATACTCAAAGAGCTCATATTGGCGAGGGATGCAAATCCAGGTGTCGTCCTCATCACATGAAAATTACAATCACTAATAGCCCTCATGCCTGTAAAATCCGTCACTAATAGCCCTTATGATGCTTGTAAGTATGATGTTAATAAATAATCAATCACGATGCCAAACTTTAATAAAATGAATCATTTTAAACAGAGCATAGACAAAAAAAATTCAAGTAATGTCAGATTTACGTCGAATTACAAAAATGTTATACCTAGAATGATTTAAGAGCATCATAAAGTAATTTTACTGACCATATTACTACTGAAATAAAAAAAAATTAAGTTTATTAGTTACTTTCCTAATACTTAATAGCGAAGAAAAAAATATACTTCCAAAGACTTGCATATTTTTCATTCAAGCAACCATGTGCATATAAAGATCTTATCAAAACTCCTTAGACACGAAAATTAAATGAATAACAGAAAATTCTCGGCTCTCATCTAGAGAAAATTGAATTAAATCCACTCGACAACCGAAACGTTCACTATAAATGAATAGCCAGATCTCATAAGCAGCGTCGAATGGAAAAAGGGGGACTTGAATACATCATATTCCCAATGGAATAAATTCTCAACCAAATCCTTACCTTCAAATCTCTTCCGCATCAACTGCACTCGCCCGTCAGAGCAACAAATGAAATTGAATACTACACATAATACGCATAGTCGCATTGATAATTGATATTAATACCCCTTACTGAGAAGGGGGTAACGACAAAGTAAACATCAGCGAGATGCAGAGCTCAACTGAATTCAGTTGCAATTACTGTTGTACTGATGAGAAGAGAAATGGTGTAAGTGATTCAAAACGAAAATAGGAATAGATATTATTTCTGAAGAATAAGTAATAATTATCAGTTATATGTGAAGAGAAACAAATTACGCTTTTATTCCGTGGATTACATTAAGAATATGATCCCCACTGCAAAATAATATTTTCATTTAATCAGTGTAGATAAAATTCATTTATTCGTGTCGTAGTAATGATAGCTTACATAGTGTAGTTTTAAATATTTCTAACACTGAAAATAATTTGAGAAAAGACAGAAGGGAGAAATGGTAAAAAGAATGCACGCAAGTAAATGCAAATTAACCAAAAATCAAATTTCAAAAATTGAAAAAATTTATTTATATATATAAAAAAAAATTGAGTTGGGAGAGGATGCAAAAATAAAATTAGAAGAGAAAAAATGAAAGAAAAACTTACATTAAAATAAATATGACGGTGTTATTACATTTTGAATTATGTTAATATTTTATTTTCAAGTAAACTGCATATTTAAAAAATTGTTAAGGATAAAATTCAACGCGCTAAAAATACCTTCAATCGAGAATAAATAATACAACAGGATACATATGAACAGATTTAAAAAAATAATCGCGAAATAACTGAAAAAATTTAATCCATGCGTATTTAAATCTAAAAATCATAATTACTAAGAACATTTTTGATCTTTTACCATCAAAGATTTTTCGCTATATTAAGTAAAATAATAATATAGGAAATTATACTCTAGAAACAAATACGCCCCCTTTCAGCATATCAGGATATTGGTCTATTACACTAGAAGCGTTTCAAACTTTAGCACAAAAATTTTTTACAAACCTTTGCTGTACTCTGTATCACATTTAAAATTTTTAGACCTAACAATCTTTGATTTTTTTTAACGTTTGACTTTTTCTTGTTGTTGAATACAAAGAAGAAAAAAAGTCAAGTTCATAAATACAAACCAAGGTCAAAATCAAAGTGACCATTTACAATAATACAAGATACTAAAAATGCATTTACTACTGTAACTGAAATTATTGAAATTTTAAAAAAATCAACCAAAAACTAAAATGTTTTGCAATAAAACAATTTGGAAAATCTTACAACCCGGTATTTATGTAAATTGCACACAAAGCTTTTTTACGGCTTACTTAGATCCAATCCGGTACTTAAGGAAACGCAAAATATAAACATTAGCATTTAATATTAATTTTCGAAGCGAAAACAAACAGTAAATTTTAAAATATTCGGAACTTCTTTTGTAACACGATTACCAACAAGAATGCATTTTTAACATCTTAATTAAAATTGACAACTAAATAAATCTCATCCTATTACATTCAAAATAAGACAAACGGTGAAGGCTTAATACAACTCAATTCATAAAATGTACCAACTTCTGCTTATGACAACTGCAAAAATCTCCGACATATGCCCCTTTGATTCTGAACCAAGCCGGAATGTATGTTACAGCAATATAATTCTGCATCCGGAAACTCTCTAAACGCAGGGGATAAACTTGATATCCAGAAGCATTAATTTTAATATAGCAGATGCACGTTAGGGGTTCGAGACATTAAGACTACCCAGTTAATTTATGTAGAGGATACCGGGAACACGTACGCGCCGCTCCATATTTCTGGAATGAAAATTAGTTTCCGAGGGCTTTTGGTAGGACTTTGGGGAATTCCAATACCTAAGCCGTGGGACTCCCTTAAAGAGTTTTATGGAATAGAAAAATTGGGAGTAAAATTAAGTGAAATTTAGGGAGGGATGAAAATGACAACCGACAAAGAATAAAAAGAATCCGACGGCTCTGTTTTCTTTGTTGAAACGTACACAGTAGGAGCATTCAAATTTGCAGAAAAAGATTGAAAAGACAAAAATTTAATTTTTGAAGTAAGAGAAATAAAATACTTAAAATTATATCACCAGCACACGCTACAGATAGAATAAAATATACTTTAAAAATATGAAATATAATCTGAAATTCATTATTGAAATATCAAACGAATAAATTAAATAAACAATTAAAATATTTATACTTAAGATTGATTTTTTGTTTTCATCGGTTTTAGATTTTTAATACGGAGAATGATTTTTTTATACAATAATGTAATAAAAACGTTAAAATTGAATAAAAGTCTTGTGCTTTTTATTTGGAAATATATTTAAATAATACCATATAACTTCACTAATACAACACTTACAATTTATTTGTGAAAGAAACAACATAACCAAATATGCATACACATATAAACCGACTACTTTTGAAAATAATTACTTTTTTTTATGAAATTTCCTATATACATAAACATTTTTTTTAAAAAAATAAATACATAAGACTAATGAGTTACAAAAAATAAGTAATGAGTAAAGACATGAGTTCACTATACATTAGTAAGTCGAATAAAGGCGGGATTCGAACCTGATCAACTGAAGACCCATATGTCAATGCTCCAAATCCTCTCTTTAGCGAAGCGTGAAAGTTTGAAAAGGGAGGTACCATTTCATGTGTCGTTCTCGGCTCTTGGCCGAGGTTCAAAATTATGAAGTCCGTCGCCAATAGCCCACGTGTTGCTTCTCAGTTCGAGGTTAATAAACAATTAATAAATCAATTAGTAATAACATGCATCAATTAATAAAATACTTAATAGTTTTTCTCCATGTTAAAAATATCAAAAAAACTTGAAGCAGCAGTGAAAAAAAATTTGCTGTCTTGACCCATACTTTAACCCCTTCAGGTTAAATGACAAGTCTAGCTCGTCATTGGTTTTTCATGCCATACAGCACAATGACGAGCTACAAACTTTATGCGACTAAAGTTACTGTTGTGAATATGATAATAATTTATTTTGAAATTTCTAGTGTACTGAATTTGGCAAAAATTGTGTTACTTGTGGAAGTATCTCATGATCAATATTACATATTGTTTACCGTTAGAATGTCTTGGTACAAGTCATGGCCAAATAGTTGTTAGTCTGCAAGATTTCATTCTTGTAAACATTTAGTGTGAACATCGGTCAATATATATTTTTGCTACAGGAAAAACGTGCTGCATATTAAATATCATAATGGATAAGAGTAGTACAGAAACAGGAAAAACACGCTAAAGGAACTTTCAAAATCAAAACTGAGAAAAGGAGAAGTTCAAAGTCTCTCCAGTCAAGGTTTACTAGCTTTGAGATGGTCTGACCAAAGAAATGTATATATACTCAGCAGCAAACATTGTAATACTGACATCGTGGATAAAAAAAAATCAGAATTGCGAGTATTCGATTGGAATCGCAGAGCAAATTCTACAAAAAGTTACACTACCGGATTATAAAACTCGTAAGCGTCCTTCATATAGTGACAACCCGGCTAGGTTGCAGGCTAAAAGAAAAGGAACATTTTCCAGAATACATTCCTTCAACTCAGAATAAAAAAAAAAAAAAAAAACGTACTAAAAGGTGCCGTGTGTGTTACAAGAATAAAATTAGAAGTGAGACTCTATGGCAGTGTAAACAATGAAGGATTCATTTGCACTTACCAGTGTTTTGTTTGCTAAGTTCCACACGCTTGAAGAATATTAACTATATACCTTATAAAAGTTTTGCTCTGATTTTTTTTTTTTTAATTTTACCGTTTTTGATATTGTTTAACAATATGAAAAAATGGATATTAATTAAGAATATGCAAGAACAATACATAAAATAAGTTTTTAAGTAAAAATTAAATGGTTATTTCATGCTCAGTTTTTCATCATTAAATCGTACCGAAAAGGTTAACATTACATTAACAACATTTTTCAAAGATTTACATATCTTAACTAACAATCAGAATTTTAAAAAAATATAACTTAAATCATATTTGCTATAATTTTGTATAAAATATAATTAAAAAAAGCTCAATATTTTTACAAAAAAAGCACAATTCGATCTGTTTTTAAATTTCTCACATCAATAATAAAAATCTGAAGCAAAATAATGCCAGGCGTAATTTAGATAAATTACGTATTTATCACAAAAGAAAATTCATTACCTTTTAATGAGAAAAAAAATTAATAATCAGAGAAAAATAAAATGTTAACAACCTTACAAATTTCTGTTGACAAAGAATTAACGCAATGAAAACGTAGAAACATTTATCATCCATACTTTTTATGAAACATTTTAATTTTCGTACAAATCGGGAAAAGATATTAGCTAATCTTTCTCATAAGACAAACAACAAAACACATATTTTTAAATGGTAAAATTAATCACTTGCCATTATTCATTTACGATACATTCCTTCAGGGAAAATTTCTTTAATTACATTCGAAACTTCGATTTGATTGCAAACAATAAAAACAAAAATAAAAAATTGCGTCATTAGCTTCAAAAAAAAAAATTTCCCAATATTATGATTTAAAATACTTGTCATCGTAAAATAACCACGCAAAGAAAAAAAAGAAATGAATCTTGTAATTTATTTTAAACGATGTAAATATTAATTTCTTGGTGTTAAAAGGCAATGTGAGGGGAACTAATAATCAAAAATTTGAATATATATATATATTCGAATTTTTAAAGCGTGCTGGGCTAATTCATCTATATGAATGCTTAAAATTAATTTTTCATCACCAAAAAAAAGTATTATTCCTCAACAGAAATCTCCTCATTAATTTTAATTATCCATTAAATATATGATCATTAACACTGAAAGATAACGAGGTCTTCTAAATAACTTGGGTACTACATCTCGACCTTTAAGTAATCCAAATTGTTTTATCAACCATAAATGCTATGATAAAAGGAAAGCGGGAGAACCGCAAAACATAAAAATTAATGAAATCTTTCAACCTGAAAATCGACTCCCGTAATGAATCGTCATTAAGGTATTATCAGTCCATTAAAATAGGCATGCACACACTCATAAAAAAAGAGAATGAAAAACTTATTTCAAAAACTACATGGAATAAATATGTAAGCATTTTAATGAGAAAATCTTTTCCGTCTAGTTCTTGATTGAAAAAGGATTAAGTTCATTTAAATTTGTTTTTACGATGTGCAACATGCGAGGGAAAAGATCAGGCGAGAAAAGTGTTTAAAAGCTTTTGCCTATTTTTTTTTTTTTTTTTTATTAACCGTTTTAATCTAAGTTGAAAATATACAATATTGAAACATTCAACATAGTCACAATTAAAGTAGTTTTATTCAACTTTTTTTCACCTAAAAGCAAAATGGTTCGAGATCGTGCACATTGCTATTCATCATATTTGAGGAATGGGAAATTATGATTTAAATTGATAAAAACCGCGACAAAATAAGAAAAGAAAAAAAAAGCGAAGATTAATCTAAAATCGACTTTTGATCTATACATTTTCCAAACTTGAATTTAATATTAATCGAAAAGCAACCATAATTATTAGAAAATTTTACATAATCAATAAAATTCATTCTTTTGTCGAAATGTGTCATCATGTATTTTTATTTAAGAATAGTTAATTCGATTTCAGGCATATTGCGTTATCCTAAGAATTCAAAGTGATGGAGAACACTTTCTATAATAATGCATACATAAAATTCAATATTAGAATAATAGAAAGTTTTTTTTTTCCTTTTAGATCCTTCATTATAATTACTTGTATTTGAGAAAGGCAATATTTTATTTTGTTTAAGACTCATTTAAGAATTCCCTTTAAAAAAAATTTTTTTGAAAAAATTCTGAAATGTTGGAATACTATTTTGGGGCGTAATATTAAAAACAAAACGAATGCAATTTATATAATTCAATTTATTCCCAAACATCAAAATCAAAAATAAAAATAAATATACTTATATAAAATATTAATAAAAATATAATTGAAGATATCAACGATGGAATCCAAGCTAATTAATTTTCTATTAAGAAATCAACGTCCTTTTTTTTCATAATTTTATAAGGTTCACTTGTTCTATTTTTAAAAATATTGAATACACATTTCAAAAAAATAAACATCTAAACTCTCGGTTACTTTTTTTTAAAAATCATACATAACTTTCATTTAATATTTTTGCCTCCATTACGAATGAAAGAAAACCGTAAATGTTAGTAAAAATTGTTACATTTTCAGCAAAGTTGGGAAAAGAACGTAAATAAAAGTATTAACGCTCGAGTTACCCCAAATATGTTTAGTGTGGCGTAAGTAATTCTTTCTTTCGACACATGTTTACAATGACAGTCCATGATTTTACCTCATTATTCTACCTTTTCAAAGGTGGTAGTAAGTCGCATTCAGTGAACAAGTAAATTTATTCAGAAATTTTCCTTTTTCATTCTTGTTACTGTTAACTTTGAATGACTCAATTTCTTCTACTTCACTTACCCACATTTCGTCAAAATACATGGAAGTTTGCGCTAAAAAAATAACTTTTTTATTCCAAGAGAAGACTTTGCGCAAATTTCAAATTTTTTTTTTATCGTATAGCAAAATCAACAGCTAGAAACTTTCTCTTAATCAGCGTTATCACTCCCACAGAATTATCTCGATTTTATCCATACCAATATTTATCTATCCAATATTAACCACACACAAAAAAAACAATAAAAACATTCATAAAAGAAAACCAATAAAACAAATTTCAGCAAAAGGTGTAAATAAAGTGCAGACGTTTGGCAAAAAATTGATAATAGGTAAACATTGGCTGACAAGTAGATGGGTCGAAAATAGAGAAGAATCGCTAAGGAATCCTGGGAGTGCGTCACCCGTTTCACAAGACAGTAAACCCACGGAAAAGAAAAAGATCACTGCGGTACCTTGGGGTCGTGATGCCCGTACTTACCTACAGAAAATAAGTTCCTGACGGGACCTCGTGCACAAAGTCAATTTTACAGATTCCAGTTGTTCAGAAATAAATGTTTAATTTACACTCGTATATCCACATGAAGACACAAGAGACGCTAATTTTAAAACAAAAAAAAAATGTAGGATAGGCCTCCTGTTTATTAATTCTACCTACAATAACATTGCAATGAATAGAGTGAGACCTTCATGTGATATATATTTTATACATATATAATGTAAAATAAACCATATTTCATGTTTTAAAAGCGTATTCAATGAGTATTACATCCATCATAAAAATATGGACAATTTATCTTATATCTCATTCCTACGAATTTAATTAATCTTATACAAATTTAAAGGTATAACTCAAGTGAAAGATTTTAAAAATCAATTTTGTTTTCAATTTAAATTCAAATGCTTTTTATCAGTGGATATATAATAAAGTGTCATAGCATTCAAAGGCTCATTATATTGTAGGCAACATCAATTTTTACGAATCACATCACGGAGCAGAATCCAGATTCCACCAATAACCATCGTGTAGAATAAGGAGACTGCTACTCATTAAATCCAATAGCTTCTAAAGACTCGGTGTGAAGTGAAAGTTGGGGAAGTGGTGCGTCAGGTCAGTTGTCATTCTCTTTATCTGAACGACTTTTTAAATTATAATATCCGTTGCTTACTGTATAGCTCTGGAGCGATGATGATACAAAAACATCCAGCGATATTAAATATGTAATCTTATACACCCCACTAATTTATCAATAATATATTAAAGCTACATTTAAGATATTTATATTAAATATAATTTTAAATGCACACTTTTTTTTTGGTAAAAAAATGAAAATATCGCAAGAACTATTCTGAAGATAACACTCTCTCTTAATCCTACATCATTCATAATCATTAATTAGATTGAAACAACAGTAGTGTCAACCAAAAAGTAAAAAGCACATATTCTAAATAGAAAAAAAAAAAAAATAATGGTACCATAGATCTCAAAAGAAACCTTACATAATGTAAGCAAAATAGTATCTTAAGCAACATTTCAGTAAAGGCAAATTGACGAATCGAATGGGAACAAAAACAAGCAATGAAAGAGAGAGGGGGAAAAAAATTTACTCTTGAAAATGTCGTGATATTTTTTTTCCCCAAAAGCCCTTCAGTTTCCCCTCTCAACATGACGTCTTCAACTAATAACTGTTGAATTCTTAATTAAAAAAAAAAAAAAAGAGGGATGAGGCTTGTTAAACACCAAAAACGAATTCATTTCAGGAAGAATATAATATAAAACCAACTAAATTACATAATCAATATTCTTATAAACCAGTGTTGCATGCCCGGTTGGGTCCTCTGTCCAAGCATATAAAGATAGGGATGAGGTAAATACTTTATCCGCCATCCTTCCCAAAAGGACTGTTTGCTGAAGTTATAGAAGGGAACATCGATGCAGAAGCGGGCAAACAGCGCGAAGATACAGGCAAACATACCGAGACAGACTTCCTAGGCAATTCACTTTGTCCTCGAGGGCGGTTTTATTGGAAAAGAGAGAAATAAAAGTGTGGTTGACCGAATCAAGTGCAGTGGCAAAGATAGACGGTCTCACGTGTCACAGTGGTAAGAAGTCAGATTTCTGTCCTTTTAATATCAAAGGTATACAAAATGTAATAGCGATTTCCGAAGTCGAATCTTTTTTCCCCAAGCTATTTGTTGAGTTTATATTTATCATTAAGAATATATTAATATTTTTTCAAATCATAATTACTTCATTTAATATGATTTTATATTATTTTATCGATCTTACTTCTGCAATGAACCCACGTCTATTTTCCGAAATTGTTTGTGCAAATACCTCGTGAACGGAAGTGAGCTGCATATTTATTCTTACACATGGTCAGGAGAAGAGATTGGTGTTGTAAATTACTCTTCTTCCTATAGTGAAAATATCCCTAAATGCTATTATTGCTCAAGCAGATTGCATTTAAAACACATCGAATTTAATTTCGCTAGGGGTTGTTAGTTAATTCTTTCTTTCTTCTAGATCTGTCGTTTTCAGTTTATCTCAGCTTAAAGCTTTTGTTATACTTGCAAAGTTGCGAGTTTGTAAATGATTCAGTTAAGTAAAAAGAACTATTTAATTCTTAGCCCGTTTTGTATATGCGTATTCAACTTCTCGTGAATTTAGAAATTCATAGGTTAAATTAAGAGTAAGAGACACTCAAAATGACCAAAGAAGGAAAAAGAAGGAAAAAAAGTTTTAAAAAATAAAATTAGTATTAAAATATAAACTTAGCAATTAATAAAAATTTGAATTAGTCAGTTATGGACATTATTTTTTTATACAGATTACATATTTTCAGAATAATATTTTCATTTGAATAAAACCTCATTTGCCAAACACTTATGCTGAGAGGTACTGTAAAACAAGCCCATTTATTTCGTGTTTTCCTGCATTGATTTACTTTCTAAACAATCATTACAACTAAGTTTACGCACTCGATATACCTACAATCATTTATCTACTTCTCGTATACTAACTTATTCCTGAAAAGTAATTTGATCCTAATATTAATTTCTTCTTAGGGTTGATTTATAATATAAATTCGATTTATGATACTGATGAATATTGAAATTTAAAAAAAAAAATTAATGTTAAAATAAATTTTTAAAGGGATTCAAATTATAAGGATTTAATAGCACCTCCTGTTTCCCCAAATTATGCATAAAAGCTCCATCAATACTTATCACACTTATGGCGGCTTGTGATTGCACACTATTCACACTTGCCGTCACGCTTACCATTATGAAAATGAAAAAGCAGTTCTAGCAAATCAAACCAGGCGAAGTGAGTTGAAATCCTTCTGCTACCGCTATATATAAGCTAACATAAGAAAACAAGGTATCACAGAAAAATCGCCGATGAAATTGCCGAATTCTCTCTTGCACTTCGAAATTTCTTCAGCTTCATTTTGAATAGCTGCTCCGGTCGTCAGCTAACAAAAATAAAACCGATTTCCTTGATTTAAATTCATTTTAAATGCTTTGAATAATGTTTATAAATTGTTATTCTTATTAGATTGTGTAGTTGCCGATCTTCTTGTGTGATATTTAAAAACTTTCTGATCCAGAGTCAGTTGAGTGACTCCCACAAATTAAAATATAAATTTTTAAATAAATATTTTAATTAGACTTTTATTTAAAAATGGACTTAACTGACTGATTGACAGTTTATTAACGTCACATTTAGAAGCAACACTAGGGCTATTGAGTGATGAAGTGTAATGGCGTAAGAACCAGATATAGCTATGCTGCGCGAAACAAAGTGTAACTATGATCCAGACGTTTTGAAAAAATAGAAAAAAATATTCTGCATAAAAATATCGGTGTACTTCGTTCAGTTACGTATTTAACTGAACATATCAAAGTATTGTATTGTCATCATGCATGCAAAGTTTCAGCTCAATTGGATGATAGGAAGAGAGTTAAAATTCGAATATTAATTTTGAACTGGAAAACAGTTTTTCCATACATACATACGAATTAATAGAAGTTATATAAAATACTTGTACATAAATAATTAAAACAACAACTTGAAAAACTTATGTAAGGATTTAAAAAAAATATGAAGAGACGAAATGTAAAGTCCATCTCAAAAATAATAAAAAACATTAAATCCTATAAAAAGGAGCACGTTTTAATAATTCATCAATCAAAAACAAGATTATCTCGTGTCAACTTGAACACGATCACGATCTGTATCGAAACTGTTATCAACCAATCACACAATGACATCAAATTTTTCAACATGCCCTACATTTAATTATAACTTTTAACATTGAAATGCATCGCAATTGCGTCGTAGTTCGGCTCAGAGAATCTCTGTAATTATGCAGCACCATTTCATTTGTCACCTTTAGTTGGCAAGGAAAGACACGTCTCTTTTTTTCTTGGTGGGGAACGCGGAAGAAAAATGGTTGTTCGTTGACAGGCCCTGAA
>BMAW01012514.1:114307-143572 GCA_019974015.1 Nephila pilipes | reverse complement strand
TATAAAAATCAGTTGACAAGAAAGAAGTTCGGAAATAGAGATAGATTACTAGGGTATCTAGGGGCGCATCACGCGTGTTTACCAAGACAATAAATCCCATGCGAAAGGGAAAAAATCACTAAGGTGCTTCGGGTAAGTGATGCCTGTACTTAAAAGTTTAGAAGTTAAGCACCTGTGGGCATAAGACCGGCGGATCTTGTAACTTTGAACCTCGGTCAAGAAACAATGACAACATCTACACTTGCACCTACCTCTCCACTCAACGTCAACATAAGGACTTGGGGCTTTGCTATGTGTGTGTGTGTGTGTGTGTGTGTGTGTGTGTGTGTGTGTGTGTGTGTGTGTGTGTGTGTGTGTGTGTGTGTGTGTGTGTGTGTGTGTGTGTGTTAAATACTTACATGGAACAATAAGTTCCGAGAGACTAACCCAGAGATGGCGCTCAGAATAAACCAGTAACCAGGTCTTTCTAGAGTACTAACCTTTGCTTGAAACGTGTCAAAATTTTAAGTCGATCGACCAGAAACAGCTGAGTTATCAGGTTGGAGTAAGTCGTTTTGTAGTTTGTTTAAAAAATGGAAAAAAAACCGAGTTTCGTGTTTGATAAAACATTGTTTTTAATGGTAAACACACCATACCAAAGCGAAACAATGGTTGAAAAATGTTACCCGGACTCTTGTCCATCAAAAGCAACAGTTGTCGGATGGCACTGGTGCTTATTAAAGAGCCACAAGTAAATCAGGAAAGCATGGTCGGGGGAAAAAACAGATATGAAGGCATCCATCTTCGTTCATAAGTTCTGCCACCTCTGGCTGTGTGTGTGTGTGTTTTTTTTTTTTTTTTTCCACATCATTAGATTCACAGTAGGAGGATTAAAAAAGAATGACTCAATAAACGTCAGTATTGATATTTATTTCATAAAATGTACAGCTATGATGTTTTTAGTCACGTAATTTATGACAAAATTAATCTTAATTCAGAAACAATCGAATATTTTATTTGTGAAACATGAGCACAAATATAAACCTTTTTTGAAGAAGAAGAAAACGGTACCGATCATGTTCATTATTAACAATCAGGTAAAATATCAGTTAAAAATTATTTAACACAATAAACACAAGTACCGTGCGTTTGAAATATATTTCTTCTGAAAAAAATTCGCATAATTTTATTAAATGTGACAAAATTTTATTAATGTCATTGATTTTATTTTAAACAATGGACACATGGATCACGCAGTAGTCTTTCATGTCACATCCTTTAAACACATATCCTCCATTTCTTAACAAGAAGAAATGCAAAAAGAAAATACTTTCTCATAAGCATTTGGTTCGTTTGGTTTGGTTTGTTTCTATTAACGTCGCACAGAAACTACACGAGATCTATTGGCGACGGACTTCGTAATTTTGAGCCTCGGTCAAGTGACGAGGACGACATCTGAGCTGATCTTTTTCATGTTCTGAAATGGGGGGAAAGAACCTTTTTTCCGACGTAAATAAATCAATGAGAAATTCTCTTATTCTCAAGTTTCGTGTACCGTTAAACAAAAACTTATCGCTTTTACTAAAGAAATACCTCTTTCTTCCAAACTTTTGCAATCTTTCCTTTTTCAAATCCTAAATAAACTTTGTGTACCACATTCAGAAAAGGTGCATGTTCCTTTTCGAGATAAACGAATTCGATAAGTTATTTCAAAAGTTGCAAAATCCGCAACACTTATCATAAAAATATGGGAGTCAGGTACCAAATTCGAAAAGGTAAACGAGAATTTGAAAAACATCGTATTCGTCAATCGAACTAAAAACTTAATTTAGTATAATCTTCTTTTCATTCATTTATTCATTTAGTTAACAAGTAAATGAATGAAAAAAATTAAAAAAGACTTCTTAAAATAACATTCTTTTTAATATTAAAAACTATGGGGGGGAAACTTCCTCCATATTAACATGTATTAAAAACTTGAAAAAGGGAACTTTAAGAAATAAATACTTACATATGATTAAAAAATAAATACATTTTCGTTTACAAAAATTTTCTGTTTCATATTTTTATATTTTATTTCTCAAAGCAATTTTTCTGAAAATCATGCAAAAATGTTTTATAACTAACAAACACTGAAAACTTCATTTAATTATACATATATAAGCGTTTCTTAAAAAGATAAGTAGGGCATTCTTCAGAATTTTTTCCTTTTCATCATTAAAAAGGAGGTACATCACGAAAGGAAAAGCTCTGAAATGTTTAAAACATGCTAAGAAATAGCTGCGCAAGGATTAAAATTTTAAATATTTCTAAAATGTTTCTTTGGATTTAAAACTTTGAAGAACTCAATCTTTTTTCAATTTCCATATCCATATAAACATGGTCAAATAGTGAAGGAAGTTCCAATAAATTAATCTGAAGGAATGATAAATTTTTTCTCATAAGTTTAAAGCTAAATTTTCTTCCATAAACATCGCAATAACAGCTTAATAAATTTGATATAATTATACATTTTTAATGAATTATATTTATTATACTACAGGGGCACCATTTTGTGAAAGAAATAATGGATACATGAGATAACTTCAAGAAATAAAAATGCACAGACCTCTCATCTTCTCTTTCAGAATAACTCTCCCTATTTTAGTACTTCTCCAATGTTTCCAATCAAGAGCAGCATAACTTTGTAGTTGAAATGCTTTCATGAACACGGATATGTTGAAAAATGGTCAATTTTCGCAAAAAATTCCTATAATACACATTTTCAGTTTTTGATTTTATTGAATATATATAAAGCCTTTATTTAGGTTTATAAAACTGAACTTGTTTTGTTTCTACGCCACTTATAAGCCAATATATCAAATTAGTAAAATTTGATTGATTGATTGACAGTTTGGTTTTAGTAACGTCGCACTAGAAGCAACACGATGGTATTGGCGACGGACTTCGTAATTTCGAAACTTGATCAAGTGAAGAGGACAACACCTGAACTGGCACCCCCTTCTCGACTATGAGCACTAGGCTACCGCGGCCACTAGCAAAGCTAGAAAAATCGGATGTAAGTATTTAAATAACTGGAAGTCAACATTTAAATGCACTTAAAAAGTTGTCAAACAGAATTAAAACACCATTTTTTTTAAATATAATTTTAAAAAATGTTTGATTTAATAATTAAAGTAATTACGCATTTTGAGAGTGTATTTGACAATGTATAATTTAATTAAATCTGGTAATACATTTTTTTGTTTCAATATAGCTTGATTTAATAACAACTCCTTATTTAGTTGCAAAAAAAAAACTTATCAGCATTTTTTTGATAGAACATCAGTGAATTATTAACTAGTATTAGTATTTTTATAGTTAAAGGAAATAACAAAAGTAAAAGTTATTCCCGTAAACGTCAATTCGAAAGAAATAGGTAAACTAATAAAATTTCAGTTTTTGAGATCGAAATTAATACCAATTTAAATATCAATTAATACCAATTTAAATATCAAGATACAAAAATTAATACCAATTTAAATATCAAGATACAATTAGATATTTAGCCACCTATTAGTGAAGCAGAACGAATTAACTCTTTAAAACCTATGAATATTGCACAAAATGATGAAAAAAATTATTTATAACTTAGGAATTCTGAGTTAAGTAGTTTATTTATTATGTTGTCCTGTGTCTTGAAAGAAGAGTTAGTGTGGCGCAAGGGTCTACGATTAGGTTTGCTGTAAATCTGACAAAAAATTTCATAATTGTGACTATTCCTTCTCTTTCTGCACCTCTGAAAAAGTAAACAAATTGCATAAAGTAATTTGGCATTTGTTTTTGGTATGAGAATTACTGGTAAAAGATATTCAGCGCCCAAACAACTTTGTTCTGCTATGAATGTAAGCATTCCATCATAAGAAGCATTTGGTTTCTTAGAGAAAAAAAAACTTGGAAGCTACTGCAAGCTTACCATGCCATACAATGAATAAAACTGTATTGGGAATTCGAGGTAATTGAAATGATGCTGAATTATCTCAATGTGGTTAGTCGGTTGACGGCACTTGGCAAAGAAGAGGATATTCATCCTTGAATGGATGTATCTGTTATCGCAATAGATACTGGGAAGGTATTAGACATCGAATTTATGCCAAAAGTATCAAAATTTAGCGATTTAAAAAATAGAGCTAAATACCATTCATAACTATGGTACTTTGGAATCTGTTGGTGTATGTCATGTTTTTGAACGATCTGTTGAAATGAAGAAATTGCATTTCGTAATTTTTTTGGCCACGGAGAATTAAAGGGATATAACGCTGTGAAAGATGTTTAACATCAGAATATACTGTAATAAAATACGAGTGTATTAGACATATAGAAAATGTGTATTGGATCAAGTTTTAAAGAAATTAAAATCAAAATAAAAGGACTTGAAGGACAAGAGAAAATGATAATGTCTTCATCGATAAGTTACAAAATTATTATGGCATTGTTATCCGTGACAATCTGAGCGATTTAGAAGGTATGCAACGTGCAATAATTGCAGTATATTTTACTGTTATTCGAATGAAAAATAACCAGAGGAAGGCCAACGCCCTGTTAGACTGGAGAGTTGGTGCAAATATCAACAAGCCATATCAAATGATAAAATTTACAAGCATAAGTCTAAAGTATTTCCACGAAATATAATAAACGTTATCAAATCAATATGCATGAAGTTGAGCGATAAAGACTTATTAGAAAAATACTTAACAGAGAAATCGTAAAATGCAAACGGATGTTTCAACTCAAGGATTATTAATATTGAAACATTTCGGTGTAATGTTCGGTTCGGTATTAATGTATTTACATAGAAAGGTTTTGCGGAACTCGATCAAGTTCAAGTCACAGAGTCAAAACGACATCATTTATCAAAAGCAAAAATTGCCAGAAAAAAAATAGATTAGCTAAAAATAATAAAATCGTTAAAAATGACCAAACAGAGAAGGTGTAAGCTATAAAACTGATGAATTTTAAGAAAGTAATTGCATATATATATAGAGAGAGAAAATATGTGAAAAGTTTTATTAAAAATGCATTTTCCTCAAAATCACTTTTTTGCATATTTTGAGAACTTCAAAAAGGATAACTCAAAATATTACCCTTAAATGTTCTTAATAAAAAAAAAAAAAAAAAGGAAAAAATTTTTCTTTTTTTTTTTAATTATGGTCTAAAATTTGTATAAGTGTCGAAAAATATGGCAAATTTCTTGCAACGGTTTTTCGACAGGAATTTTTATTTATTTAAATGGTCAAAAAAAAATTTTAGGTCTAGATAAGATTATTTTGATACTAAAAGATTATTTTGATACTAAATATATACAAATTGGTCAACAGATTTTCATGTAGGATTTTTGAAATTTTTCTAAAATTTCTTCAAAATTCTTTAAACATTTACCGATTTTCTGAAACAAATAATTTATTGCAATTATTATAGTTTTTTTACATAGAAATTGTAGTTAAAAAGGGTACAACTTTTTTCTATGTGATGTTTTTTTAAAGTGCTCCGAAAGTGGTTTTGTACCTTAAAATCTTCCATATTCGATTACTAATAAAATTTAATGTATTTTAACATGGAATGTATTTAGTAAAATCTGCGTTAAAAACTAAATAAAATAAAAAAAAATATTTATACAATTCGTCCAAAATTATAAATTTGTTATCTTGTAAATAAATCCAATTGCAAAAGTTTTACAAAAACATATTACTCTTAAAAATTATAATAGAAATATATTAAAATTAGGATGGAAATAAACATTTGTAACTGTGTTTATAAGATTAATTTCACTAATCCTAGACATATACTTTTCACTATGATCAAAGATGAAAAGTTAAAAATTCAAGTTATGACTTACATTTTCTTGCGAAATTTAAAGGATGAGATATATTCCTATAATTGCTTTAAATACTTTTTTTAAACAAATGTACAAGAAAATGAGCAGAGTGTATGCTATAAAAGAATATATGCTGCAAAGTAATGAAATCATTGAAAAATAACTTAAGTTATATATGTGTTTTATTAAACGTAAACAAAAAGATAAAGCTTCTTTCTTAATACTATTTTCAAGGAAACGGATATTTCAATTTATATCTTTGTCACATAATTACTTTAAAAGGCAACAAGAACATTTTTAAAATCTACATGGAAACAGAGCTACAAATATGATAATATCAGTGGTGCTACAAATGAGTACACATCAAAGATTACTAACACCAGTGATATATAGTCATCTTTTTTAAAGAGAAAATAAAAATACGTGACAATTTTCGGAACGAGTGCAATAAAAGCACCAAAACACCACAAATATGGTCTGCTTCCCCCCTCCCCTCTCCTACTCCTTTCTTTCTCTGAAAGAAATGCGTTTCATAAGAAAGAAAAAAAAAGATCGATTCGCATAACAAACGAATAATGCAAATTCGAATCTCCATGCTTCATACCAAATAGATCAGACAGAAACGAGAAATACAGATAAATCCCCATGACTTTGAAGCCCCTCTTTTGAAACTCTGTATATATTGACTTTGTCAAAAAAGTCATTTTTCAGCTTGCTGGAATGAAACACGATGGATTCGCGTATCTCGGTCTCTTTCAGAACGCATCTCTTCTTTTTTTCATGTGCAGTTTATATGCAAACGAATGGCTTTGAACAATGTTTGTGTATTCGGAGAGGGGTTGGTAAAATACGTGGGAAAATTTCTTCAGCAACTGTCATTCAAAAACATCGAAAAGAAAAATTTTGCCCCGAAGCGTAAGCCGAGATCCGATTTCAAATGCAAGTATACAAGTGAGTAAACATTTCTTTTCAATGCAAAAGCAATTCCTAGTAAGCCATAAATCGCTCCTTACTTAGGCATATCTTACGCGCTTTACTGCGTCTCCATTGATACAAAGAAAAACAAATATTATTGGAAACATGAATACGAAATTGAACGGAAAGTTTAAGCATATAAAGCAAAAAATGTAAACGATATGGTATGGTTGGAAGATCCGTGAATAGTAAATAAAAAAAAAAGCTTTGCTGAATTTTGCAACTCAAAGTACTTCATTTTCATATTTTCTTTCCACAGTTAATGGAAGATATTCAGCCAATCACATAGCATGTAGTTTAATAAATTTAACATCTTACTCCATTGCAAAAATGAAAATTGATATCCTTTCGTCGCTTCCAAAGTAAATATTCGAGGGGATATTCTACACTTCGCACAAATGTCCGTTTTTAAATTTGTTCCATAACGTACTTGTTTTTCCGATCTAAAATTTCAGTTTCTCCATACCTGCATCTTTCTAACTCACTGTTTCTCAAAAAAATATTGCAGAATAATGTATAAAATTATTTATTTAAGGAAATAAAAAAGCATGAAAAATTAAATTTTGATTAGTCCACTTTAATATGTAGTATCCTTAAAATATTCTTTATCCTGTTTTTGTAAGTAATACGTTTCATATTTCCAGTTGTATTAAATCGTGTTTATCTGTCATTCTTACTATATACATACATACATGCATGCATGCATACATACATACAAGAATACCGCTCAATACCTAGCTAATTGACCTAATTCCTTTTCAATAGATTTTATCGAAACATATATTATTTTACATTTTTTGTGATAAAACTCCGGCACGTAAATAAAATGTGGAGCAATTTTAAATTCTTCAATGAAAATCTACCTCAATAACGTTGAGCCTTCATTATAAGACAACATTAAATGTTGAAATATTTGTCATTAAAAACACTGCAGTTAGGGACAAAATTAAATTTAAAATTCAGTATCGTGTGTGTGTGTGTGTGTGTGTGTGTGCGTGCGTGTGTGTATTACCTTATATAAAATATAAATTATACATTAACTTATTTCATTAATATTATGTACTCTTTTAAATGTTTATATGTTTATTATAGGGAAAATTTCTATAATTTTATTTTAGCCCTGGTGAAAGTTTTTAACGTCTTTTTTCATTGAATACGAAATTAAATGAAAAATATTTAGTAGATACAATAAAATCATGGAAATGTCTCCTTATTCTAGAAACACATTTTATAAAAGACATAAAATCCCACACCGTTTATGATGTAGTTCTCTTAAAATTTAGAAACATTCCAAAAATATACAATTTTTCACGTGAATCGTAAAATTTAAAGGTTATTTAGCATTATAGTATAGGAAACGAAACATGGAACATATTTTACACCAGAAAAAAAAGGGTTGATTCAGATAGGAATAAAAATATGCTGCGCATTATAAAATTATGTTGTTTCTAAAGAACAGTGAAGTTAGAAAATAAAATTAGTAATGAAGCGCTTTTGTCGGTAAAAGTGCTCCAATTTCGGATCCTATTCTTTAACATTACGCGAAGAAAGTCTTAAAATTTACCATCTAGTTTGCAATATAAATCAATTTTAATGCTCAATTGCAATTATCAACTCTTACACTTGTTTTGAGTTTCAGTCCATTTGAAATTTCTCATAATTCATCCACAAAAATGTTTTTGATTTTTAACTTAAAGAGTGAACAAATCAAAATATATATTGAAGTATTGTAAAAAATAAAAATAAAAAATCAGCTACCATTTGAGCGAAACAGTAACTTTTCACACAATAAAATTATGAAAAATTGCGCATTTTTTAAAACTCACTTCCAGGAACTTAATTACAGATGTTGAATAAAGCGTTTATTACTCTCTTTTATGGCAGATTCACTACAAACTATTCAATTCTTCATATATGTAATAACATTTATTTAAATACGATTGAATTTTAAAAAAATCTTAACAATACATTTCTGGTATTTAATATTCAGAAATATATCAAGGACTGTATTATTTTTTCTAAGTAATATATGTTCATATTTTTCTTTCATTGCGAATGTTTGTGAAGTCTATTAGCATTCTTTAAAGAATGTTTAAAACAAAAGTTATACAAAAGCTATAAACGGGTTAACAGGACAACCCGGCCTACTTGTATATTAAATTTCAACTAGCGCTTTGTATGACATTTATTTATGTGTTGAATATAGCTTCCAGAATCATTTAAACATTCCTTATAGTTTGTAAGAAGAAACTGATATTTCCCAAATGAGAAAAATTTCTATAGCTTAAGCGGATATATATATATATATATCATTGCATTTAATTGTGACTTTCACGAGGCAAAATCTCATTTTTGTAAACATTTGCTTCCTCCTTTTCCAAATTTAAAATGAATTTTCATTCTAATACTTTTATGATCACTCTTGGATTTCGATAAAAGAAATGTTGAAAATAAAGCTCGAAGACCGTTATTTATATATCGATAAAATTGAAAGCTAAACCGAATTTATACCTACTCAGATTTTAAATTCCAAAAAATATCTAAGATTAGTCATACCTGTCATCAACTTTTCGAATGCAAACACAAAATGAGTGTCAGTATTTAATCCATCTTTTTCAAACGAATATAAATACTGTTTCATTCACAAAACTCTGCTTTCCATTATGATTACAATAAGCACAGGCACAAAGTTTTTTCATTTATTCTTTATTAAATACGAAAATTAATTTATTTAATAAGTGTAATAAATTTAAATATTTAACAAATTTAAGTAATTATTTACATATCACATCACAGAAACTCCTTCGCTACCTCTTTGGTAGATATTTTAATTATTTCCGTGTTTTAGCATATAATCTTCAAGAATTCATTCAAGAAAAATTTATTTGATTGATGTTTGTGAGCTCCATAGGACTTAGAACCATTTTGGTTATGTAGAATCACAGGTTCAGAGGAAGATGACAATTGAATTTCAATTCTGACTTTTACTATTTTTTAGTCATCTTATTCCTCAACGAATGAATTTTCATATGTAAAGGGAAACTTATTTAAAGAAATTCAATTTCAAAATAAAACTAAATCTCTTTTGAAAAGTGAGGATAGATATACATGTTACACCATCAATAAAAAGTAAGAAATTAAAACATTAAAAGCTTTAATAAATTTATTGAAAGGCGGTAATGCATTTTTCCGTAGCTACATCTCCATAGCGTCCAATATGACGTAATGAAGTTAATCGAATTAAATGGCAGAGTGTGGCCATAAAAGGAAGAAGTTTCTTGTGATGTAAAAGAAAAATATGTTATTACTTTGATATTGTTTTCTTTTTGTCATAAATTTATGTTTTGGTTGAATAGACAAATTATTTGGAAGAACTTGCCATCACTTTCCTCAAAATTAGAAGAGACAAAAAATGTCGACCTAGATATATTTTTCAATATATTATTTTTTTAAAAAAAAAAGAGAGAAGTATGATTTTAATAACAAAAAATGCATGTAACTTAGAATAACTAGTTTTTATTTATATGTGTTTACCATGAAATAAAAAATTTTAAATTATTTTAATATTGATTAGTAATACCTATCTAAATAAAATAATGGGGGAAACATCTAAAAACTCTTGAAAAATAAAATAGATTTACTTCATACCTTAACAGGCTAGCTAAAAATCATTTCTACAACAGGTACTCTTTTAGCAAAAACTTAAAATAATATTTAACTAAAATTAAGTACCAAAAACAAAAGTTAATTTATTTTAAATAAGCATGTTTAAGTCACACGAAAATAAAAAATAAATTTTAAATAATTCTCAAATTGAAGGGGAAAGAATAATTAAACTCAAAATATTAATGAAACTATTCGAAATTTAATTTGACCGCAAAAATAGCTGAATCAATTGAAAAGTTAAAAGCAATACTAATTTAAACGTTTATGGACAAAAAAAACCCGAAATTGTGCATTCATAATCACTAAAAATTCAAGTATAAAGAAAATTTTTAAAACATGCTAATAATATAAAAATCAAGGCATTTTTTTTTTAAAGAAATAAACAAGGCATAGTTAAAATTTTAAAACTTTCATACAACACAAATAAAGAAAAACTTCATAAAAACTTGAATAAAACACAATTTAGTTATTCTTTAAAGCAGGAATAAAATTTCTGAACTAATAAAGAGGAATTTTCTTGAAATTCTTCGCTTCAACATGAGCAAGTATCTTGTAGCTTAACAGCAATGTCTATACTCAAATCTTAGGAAAAACATAGATATAAATGAGAGTAGCTAGCACCCCTCTTTTTTGCGTTTTTTTTTTTTTTTTTTTTTTTTTTTTTTTTTTCCTTTCTCCGCGTGCCTCGTTTAAGCCAACATTTAATATCTAAAAATCCGATGCGCAGAATTAAAGATATGTAAATTAACATAAAATAATACGATATATTTTTAACATAGCTGCATGTGCAAAAACAAAATTATTTCCGTCCCATAAGGCGGCAACTCATATAAAAGCAATCTCTTTCCCACAGTCTGCAGAGGACCACTAAGATTTACACCGACAGCAGCTTGGCCAACTCATTTCAGGCAGCAAATATTCACTCTCCTAAAAATATATTCACAACAAAGCCCTAAACCGTACATATGGTCAGCAGCACGTCCTTCCTCATAACGAGATAGAAAATGGAGGGAAAAAAAGAAGAAGGTTCATGCATATTGCATCAATAAACAGCCATCTACTGCACCTGGGATACGAATAATTACAGCACATCCCACAGAAACACTAAACGAATAAAAAGATGGGAAAGGAAAAGTAAAAAATGCACAAAAATATGCAGCAGCCTTCTCTTTCATCCCTCGCCATAAGAAAAGCCCCGGTACATAATCACCATTTTAAATTTTTTCGGGAAGTTTCTTTCTGGAGGGAAAAAAAACAAAAAAAGGAGATAAATAAAAGTACTTGAACTACAAATCGATAGTCGATATAGCTTCGCATAACTCTAGAGGGGGAAAGGAGGGGCTATTCTTCGACAAATACGTACGATGAGCAAGAAGATTTTAAAACATCCGTCTCGGCTTGGCGCACTGTAGGCGAAGAATCCTCATCCTAAGAGATTCCTGATGTGAAAATAAAAACGCTTAGGAATTTTTTCCGCCTTCGATATCGCCTTCTTCATATATGCCTTATTCTTTTTTCTCTTTATCTGAGAGAAGCGGTCCTTTTTTTATTATCATTATTATTTTTTGTTAAGATATCTTGTTCGAGACGTTCATGTGATAAAATTCACTCTACAAGATATATTTTCCTACTTTCGAGAAATTTTCGGGAAGTATTTTATGAAGCCATCCATCATTTATTCTAGGTGAAGACTATTATTTTTAGCAAGTGAGACGGGAGAGAGTAGCTGGTTTACGTCTCTGGAAATGCCCTCTCTTAAGATTTTTATTTATGAAGAGATTTTTTCAACAGCTTAACGATAGGATATGCAGTATACTTTTTTTTGTAATAGTTTTAAAAAAATAAAAACCATTGCTGTGAATAGAATAATGGAATTTAAGTTATTCTGCATCATCATTACAAATATTTTTGCCTCGTACTAACTGAAACGGTACACTGAAAGAATTAATAAAACATGTAACATATAAAGTGAAGAAATGTTATATTCTTAAAGATAATTAAATATTCATAGAGATCAATTTTGGTTTAAAAAATTATGCTTTTTAATTTAAAAAAAAATGAAAATTAACAAATGATTTTTAAAAAATTTTGAAATCAGTTACGCATTGGCACAAAAATAAAATTGCATATATCTGATGTGGAAAAAATATGCACAATTAGGAAAGAAAAAATGAAAATTGTCTATATTCATATACACTAATGAAACATAAATGCAGAACTTTGGAAAGGTTCATTCAACTAAGAGTTTATTATTTGTCACATTAGAAAGTTACATGACAATCTACAATTTTTCAAGTACTTTATATAGAAATTTGTTTCCCAAATAACATTTTAAGCTTTAATTTCAGCATAATGCATTAAAATTAGCGCGTTTAAGATGGGCAATATATAAAAAAAAAGTATAAATTGATCGAATTATTAAATTATTTTGGCCGGTGTAGTCCTTATAAATAAACGAGCAATAAGTATCAATGCGAAATATTTGGAGAGACAGAGAGAGCGAAAGCAAAATATTCCTGATTTAAAAAGAAATCAAATTTAAAAAGAAAATCGGATATTGCATTTAAAAAAATTATACACAGATTTCAGAAATTATACTTTTTTAAATATAATGTTCAACTTATAGGTGATAGCATATTTTTGCGATAATATATATACCAGGAAAAAAAAAGTTTAAAAAATAGCAATCCGTTTCAGTTATAAAAATATATTTACATTGCATTTCGTATAGTTAATAATCTTTAAAATACAACAAATTGAAAGTATGTATAAGTAATAGTTCATTAATATTCAATGGATGATACATGTACCTAGTCTTTAGACTTTAAAAACGTGATATGATTTTACATAACTAATCATTTCCAAAAAAAAATATTATCTAAGCACCAAAATATATAGTAGCAAAAAGCGATTTTAAAAAATTCAAATCTGGACTGCGTATTTTAGCACACAAATCACATTTAACTTTAAGAGAATAAGGCATTTACCTCAAGAACAATTAATTAAACATAAAAATGAAAAAACGATTGCATCTTGCACATAGATTAAACGGATACTATTTAATGTGAACTCAAAAGTGATCTTTCACACATGACATATTTATTTCATTATAGGATTAAATCTTAACATTAAAATGAAAAGAGTGAATGAGTTGAAGAAGAGTGTAAACTCGTTCGTTAAAAAACTTCAGGTGGGTTTTTTTTTTTTTTTTTTTTTTTTAAAAATTTTTTTTTTTTTTTTTTTTTTTTTTTTTTTTTTGAAGAAGAAGAAGAAGAAGAACGAAAAATGGCTTACAGGAATTATTTATACAAGGATAAAAAAAAAAGTAATTTAACCACTACTTAGTATCAAACATAACCACAATGAAATCGGAATCCAGTCTTTGAATCTAAAGGATGGGGCACCCCTTTGAACTTATTTAAATTGAGCATAGAGTATCGAATATGAGCCAGATATTTAAAAGGGATAGAGAAATTTTATTCATTTTGGTTCGAGTTAAAATCGCACAAGAAGCTACGCAATGCTATACGCAACGGACCTTATTATTTTAAGTCACGATCATGACTGATTGTTTATTAACGTCGCACTTCGAAACAACACTAGAGTTATTGATAACATAATAACCCTAATGTTTGGGGGTAAATTTGAATCTCGGTTCAAGTGACGACACCTATGAGTGTGCTGCTACCCCACTTTCCAAATATCTACACCATCTCAACGAGAAGACTTGTAGCACCCTTTAAGTACATCAGCCCCGCTATGCGACAGGTCTTTAGTAGCATAACTCAAACCCACAATTCGACGGAAACAACGCTAGTTATAGGCTAGCTCGCGACCATGATCACTCGACAACCGCAGTCTTGAACTACGATCAAAAGGTGATAGATGAGCTGAAACTTCATTCTTCACACCATGTCATGTCTTAGAATTTCAGTTTCATTTAATCTGTACCAGCACAAAAAAATTATGTATGACAAGCATTTGGAAAAACCAGGATATGAAGTCATGAGTCGAAAATTTGCAGCCATAAACACTGGACAACCGCAATACTACCCCCAAAAGGATATTTGTTTAATAGTTTATTAATGTCACACTTAGAAGCAACATAGGAGATATGGGCAAATGACCTCGTAACTTTGATCCATTATCGACTGACGACGACAACTGAGTTATCACCCCAGTCTCCTTATTTTGATACGAGGCAAACGTAAGGAAATTGAGCCCCAACAAATTTAATGTGTCTCAGACCCTTCTACAAGACCTAAGTGAAATCTGGTTTTGAATTCACGAAGCGGCTGAAACATGTGACAGCCACGAGCTACTAACCATGAAAATTCGTCTATCGAGGCCCCCAAAAGAGAGAGAAAATCTTCAATTTGGTGAATTACCAAATTGAAAAATATTTCTATTGTATATCTAAAAACGTATACACGACTAAGAAATCGAATACATATGTAAAATGCATGCTAGCAAAATATACAAAATTTTAATCACTATGAGGAAATATGAAAACTATACCACTCAAATTTTGCAAACTCTTTCAAAAAAAAGAAGAAAAATCACTAATACAACACATACAGTAGCCATTTTTACATCCCACTGTTTGTACACCAATCCTTCCCACATTTATAGGGACATTATTTAAATATAAAACACGCTATTGGAATTCAGAGGGCGTCGTGCGGAGCGAAATTCGTTTAAACTGCTCGTACTCGAAAAGGGGGTGCCTCGAAAAGAATGGGAAAAAGAGACCTAAAAAATAATAAAAACAGCAGAAGAAAATAGGGGGAGAAAGTAAATACCACATTAGCATTCCAATGCAAAACCTAAACCGCAGCATTCTTTAATTCCCAATGCCGCCTCTTTATTCCAGTTTGAATGACATTGCAGGGATAAGGCTTCCGTATTGACCATAAAGACTTGGAAGTTCTAGATTTTTAAGTAAATATAAATATATATACAGAAGGGGAAAAAAAGAATAGTGAAATATATATATGAAAAAAAGGAGAATAACTAAATACAAAAATAAGCTAGGAAGAACGTGAGAACACTGCTCTAAAAGTCATGAAAATTAAGAAGAAAAAAAAATGGATATAAAAGAAAAGAGAGGGAGTCCCAGTGGTAAGTTTTAAATTAAACGCACATATAAAGGAGGAGTTTCTGTTATAAGTTCAACATCAGGAATGTGAAAATTGAGTTATGTAAATTAAGGAAGGGGAGAAAAAAGAAGATTGGTCTTTCCTCCCCCTTCCTAAGATATTTTTTCAGAAATTCCGCATGCCATACCCGGGAGTTCAAAGTAATCGAATTTCAGGCATTCAGTATTTTAAATAAATTTAATTTAAGAATTTGAAACGCAGAAGCCGCTGATAAAAGTTTGTATTTGCAGAGTAAAAATACATAATTAAGGTTTAATATGCATTTTTGAACAAAAAAGCTTTGGGGGGGGGGAATAAAAAAGATAAAAAGTTTCAATATATCATTTAATCAGATAATTATAGTTGATCATAAAAAAAAAATATGCTTAATAAGCCTTGAATGAAAAAAGTACTTTTAAATGTTTTTAAACTGCTTCGTAAATATACACACTAAAAATAAGATATATTTTGGGATTACAAAGAAATACACGTCACTGAA
Organism: Nephila pilipes; assembly: GCA_019974015.1. Lineage (NCBI taxonomy): Eukaryota > Metazoa > Arthropoda > Arachnida > Araneae > Nephilidae > Nephila > Nephila pilipes. Next base: position 127,461 of record BMAW01012514.1, on the reverse strand, counting down.
AATTTATGTTGCTTAAAATATGAGGAAAACAACAATTTCCTTAGAATGTTTTCAAATGTGGGAAACAATCCAAATAAGAAGCAGAAGATTCCATATATATTCAAATTCAAAATACAACGATTCGTAATTTTATGTCTATCTTATAAGAATGTTTTATTTATTTCCATTTGTTCTTTACATTCAAATAAGCGAACAGTCATAAATCGCGTGTCTACATTGTAAGGACAAAAACAGGATAAATTATCCTCATTAATTTTATTTCGTACGTACAGAAACTAATCAATAACATTTGTAAAATTTTACAAATGCTTAATTTTTCCCCCTCCATTTTCAGTGAACAGACAAAGATTTAAAGTTCTTAAGCAAAATTTATCGGCGGATGGTTTTTTTATATATATATATTTAAAAAAAAAACGGTTGAAGTTTTTCCTGTTATTTTATTTTTATAAGAAAACTTTCACCTTAATCTGTTAATCAGCATAACTATCTCCACTATTAAGGTATGTATCACATCGTACAACCAGCTTCTGGGATTTCATTCCCATTAGAAGACAGCCACCTGAAGGGCTAACTATTGCTGCACGGTTGTTTTGACATCCTCATTGGCACTGACCGCCTTTTTTCTTTAAGTAGAGGAACAAATGACAGTCACTGAGAGGCAGATCAGAGCTATAATGAGGGAGATCATGTTATCCCCAGCCATTATGATGCGATGATATCTCGGGTTCGACGAGCAACGCGTGGACGGGCATTGACATGCAGCAAAACAATCCATTTACTGAACATAGTAAGTCTTTTGTTTTGCATTACACTACACTGTTTAGTTAAGGTGTTACAATATATTCTAGAATTAAGTGCGTCAACTTAATGCAAAAGAGATTATGCAAAGAGAGGATTATAGAGAGGTACTGTATTAAAAAAATGCATAAATATTTAAAGTTTCTTAGCAATTTGTAATATTTGAAAAAAGATAAAAGTATTTAAAGCGACCGAGCAAAATTTACAACATTAGAAAAACAAATAAATGGCAGAATTTACTTTTGAAAGATTTTTTTTATTATTATTATTGAATGGGAAAAGACTAATTTTAACCAAACAGTCATCAGTATTTTTTACAATAATTTTTTTTCTAAAAGATTTAGACAGTTATCTTTAATGTCGCTGTTCTTGAAATTTATAGCATGTTTGTGTAAACAACGCCTGGTGATGACCAAAAGCCAGCCAAACATCAGAGCTACATGTTATACCATCAACTGACATAACTTGTGCCGTTTCACGACTCAGCGTACCTCTCTTTTCAACGCCTGAGGAAGGTGCCTCTTTATTTAGCATTCGAGGCCCATGGTTTATGCCACACCTAAATGAGTACCAGTAGGAGACTCAGCTACAAATAGACCAAGTAGAACCGTCCCGTCTCATTGTTAATACGGCCTCTGGTTTTAGCACCCGATTAAAGTGCGGATTGCCCTTTCACAAAACTGAATCACAAATATTGATGCCAGTGTCGTCTTATGTAAGAACAAAATTATTTTACGGCATTCGAGGTGAGTGCAACCCTCCCGTTTCATTAGGAATTGAGACATGTGTCGATAAAAAAAGAGGCGCATTCACAGTCATCAAACGGCATAAATTATGTTAGCTGTTAGCATGGCGTGTAGCTCTGGTATTTCTTTACAAAAAGTGGTTTGCACCCCTTCCCCTGAGTGTTCATTCTTGTGGCGAGTTACAGCATGACAGCATATCTATACTCAGTATGGCTGTTGCAGAGTTTTCTGTTGGCGCTCTGTTAGCTGTGGGCTTGGTCTCAGGCACACTCCTCGAATGTGAAATAAGAGAGCACTTTCGACGAGTGCTTACAAAAAAAAAAAAAGAGGGCATTATTATCGAGCATTAAAACTAGAGAAAGGCAACGTCCCAATCTCCCCAGCTCTCTTGAGTGTCAGAAGGTCTCAAGTCCAGAATGATGGGTACATACCCGTGACACAGACACCCACCCTGGGTGTTTAAATGACGGGAGAGTGTGTTTGTGGACGAGAAAGTTGTATGAAACGAGAAAGAGTGAATGAAAGCACTAAAAATAGTTAGGGGCAATCCAGCCCGTGTAACAATGCGTCGAGTATGGCGGTGTACGTGAATCCCTATCGTTATAGCTTAGTCAGAAAGATGTTTCCAAACCCGTCATGTACAATGGGAGGGAGTGGGGGGTAACTTTTGCTCAAGTGTGCGTGTGTGCTGTCACTAAAAAAAACTAGTGCAAGAATTTGAAAATTTATAAGCATACACTTGCTATGTGATACATTTGTCAACTGAAGAAAAATTTTGCGAATATATAGACAAATTATGAATTGAAAAGATGCCTTATTCTTTTTATTATTACCCATACAATAACATTAAAGAAGAAATGCTACTTCAAAATATAAACATAAAATGATTTCATTTGATAGTACAACATTTGCAAATATTATGCACAATGCGATCCAGTAAATGTCTTTAAAATTCGGTAGCTTAATTGCAACTTTCCCAGGCTACTTGAGCAGATTTTATGCTTTCTTTAAGGAAAACATGATTTTACCAAAAAAACATTTAAAATATCACATAGATGTAACTTTGACGAGATTTAAAAAAAAAAAAAACTTGACACCATTTAACAATTTATAAGAACAATCGTCTACTTCGTCCTATTAATACCCTCAAAATGCTTTTATTCCTTCCTTGTGATCATTTGTAAATATATTCCAGCCCTATATTGACTGTTAATGTTATTTTATTTTTTAGCTTTATTTTGCCAATTTTAAATTTGGGCAAAGTGAAAAAGCTGCAATGAATCGTTAAATCGAATACTACAAAGGTTTACATACAAAAGACATATACATTTCATTATAATAAATAAAATGTTACGTTTGCAACAATTATACTGTCAAACTTCTAAAATAATAGTAGGAGATTCGTTACCAGATTTTAAGAACAAAATTTAAGTTTCTCTTTTTTTAAACTTTATTCTTACTTGCATATCACTAATCTTTATCTAGATCCATGTGAATTTTACTTTCGATTGCAATAATTTGGATTTTAAAGAAAAAAAATAAGTATATGAGAAATAGATACACAGATTCAATAATCAAATTTCAGAAAATTTTAAAAACAAATACAATGAAAAAACTCAAGGCTGATAAGAAAAATGACTAAGTCAAATCTAATTAAGAAATCATTAATATATGAAAAAGCAAAACCAATGCGGGGGAAAGATAAAAATGATAACATTTCTTGGTCTTCAAGCGTTTTAAATATTTAACATCTTTTCCTTGCATTAAGAAAACTTCTTAAGATATCCGACTACGTTTGGAACCATGGCTTGGTAAATAAGTACTTTTAATATATATATTACATTAAAAAAAATTAATGCAATTTTTTAGCATAAAATTAAGAAAAAATATTTTTTCAATTTTTTTCTCTCTTCAGGAAGAATCATTTTATAACATTGTTATTTAGTATATGTATGGCATAAGTACAAAGCCTAGACTAGGAATTTTTTAATAATTCGCAATATTTACAGAGTTACGCGATTTTTTTTTTTTTTTTTTTTAATTTCTCCATTCTTATGCATTAAAATTTGAATAAATCCTTTTATGAATCATGCATTATAAAACTCCTCTCGTGGAATCCTGTTCAATTGTTGAAACAACTTTTAACAATTTCTTTACACCGTTTCTGAAAGGTGACTTTGATAAGCATGGCATATCTAATGCAGCACTCAGCTTTTCGAAGCATTATGGCTTTTTCTTGTCGATCGCTTACCAAATATTAACTGAATATTGGTCTCATTCATCTTGTTTCCTTTTTATAGTTAATGAAAAGCCATCAACAAAGCTGCTGTTCGTACGTTTCAACAACGTATTAGAAAGAAAACCAAAATTGGACTCATCGTCGAGTTCTAAGCATTGTGATAAACGCAGTGGATAATTGAGAATTTCAATGCCACTTGAAAGTATTTTTCAACCGAATTTCTTCCCTTGTTGAGCTTTCCGTCCTTATTTTTTCCACAGATTCCAAATTTATGTTCACTGCTCGTGCTGTCCGTTCCAGTTCTCTTACAAGCAGAATGGCTATTAACATAAATTTTCTTTTCCTCGATTAATGTTTATTTTTCGAATTATCTTTAGTATATATATATATATATATATATATATATATATATATATATATATATATATATATATATATATATGAGACAAAAATTTAAAAAAAACAGTTAAAATGAAAAATCGAACACAATTTAAACAATGTGGCTCAGGAAAATTAGTAAAGTGTCTAATATTACCATAGATATTTCGGAAATTTTACAACTAAATGTGATACCGAATTTCTCAAAATAAATCTTAATATATTTTAATTTTTTAAAAAAAAGTTGTAAATATTTTTAAAAAAAAAAATGAATGTTAATGAGAAGTCTACAACTTTCGAATTCTCAATAATGATTTCCATTTTTGTTTGGTTGGGAGGGAGGGGGATCATCTGATAATAAAATGCTTATAACTTCATTTATATGTATCGTAGCTACAAACGAAAGATAGAATTAAAAGAAGAAAATTTCAAATATTTTTAATGGATAAATGAAAAAAAAAAAACTCGACATTTTCTCCCAAATTCGAGTTTTTAATGCAGTCGGATACCTTAAATGATGGAAAGAACGAAAAAATAAAAGGCTAGATTTTTTAAACCCATTCGCCTCTTTTTATGGCTTAATTTAATAAACTTATAAATAATAACAATGAATGCACAGCACAAACTGATTAATTTATTTGTTAAGCTAAAAAATTAAGTTTTCAAATTCCCTTAAATGCCTTTTCTTTATGAGTACATTTAAAACGAAAATGGAATGGCATTAAATACCGTTTTCATATAAATATTCTTAAAAGCCAAACAGAAAATAAAGACGCAGCCCAAACTAACGCAATATTCATACTTTTTTCATTATTATTATTAAATTATTTTTAAAAGAAACATTTGAGCCTCCGTTTTATATAATGTGGATCCAAATTTTTATCTAAATTAATTAATAAAAATCTCAAACATTATTTGAAAAGAGAAAATAACTCTTCGTTAAAAGAACACTGCATGTTTGAACAATTTAAATAAAGCATTTAAAAAAACATATGACGAAAGGCAGGAAATGATAATTAATAAAACAAGAAACAAAACAAAAATTCTTCAACATAAACAAAGGATTTCAAAAAAAAATCTTAGAAAAATTAATGAAAAAAGTACTTAATAACCATACAGAAAACAATTTACTTAAATTAATTAGTTTTTAAACGCATGCTTGTAAAAAAGTCTTCTGTTCTAGCCAATGAAATTACTGAACAATCAAAGATAATCGACAAATGAAAAAAAAATTCACGACAGCTAAAAAAAATTATTAAAAAAAAAACATTGGGTTTTAGGGATGAAAGAAGAAACGCACACACTTTGACTTTCACAAAACTAAATGAATAAGAATTAAAGTACAATGAGAATAATATGAGAGGAAAAGATTTCTCCAGTATTTTGTCTCTTCATAATCCTTAAAAACTCTTCTTTTACGTACAGTTTACGAATAAAATGGCAAAAGCAGGAAATACTGAATATAAAAAAAAAATTAAGATACACTTTATTGTTTAGTGTTCTCTTAAAAACAGATAATGCCTTAAGCAATATTATGTAATAATCAATATTATGCAATAAACAATACAACCTAGTCGCATGACTTATACTGAATTTTGATTATTTCGTCGGACATTTTAAAAATTTGTCTTCCAGTAAAGAAAATGCATGGATAATGCTTTTTTCATATATTTCAACAACATTTTAAATTCAGAACATAAAATATGGATAGAAGCCGTGACACTATTTTACTCATATCTGATCAAGTACATGCCAAGTCTCGTTTTATTTGTAGGATATAGCTTCGCATATCGGAGCATAAATGAAACAGATAATATATTAACATCGATAGATTGCGAGCAAATCTGAATTTATCAATAAATACACTTATTAACACTAGAATTTTGGCCTAAGCCAATTTGACTCATTTAAAATATATTTCATTGCTACACGTATGTATAACTTAAGTTATATTTTTCAAAAGCATGTGTCAGCTTTTAGGGACATAGTGAAAGACACATAAATATTAATTCATCTCTCCCATTCACCCCTTCATTTCGCATTCTCGAATGTGCTTTACCTATTTTCACGGTTATGAGCCAATTTAACTCATAAAATTATTTTGCCGTTAGTCGGCGATACATACATAAAGAAAATTTTTATCAAAATTCCAAGAACAGCAGAACTTGGAATTACAATGATCTGCAAACGCGTCATTCGTTTCGTGCCCATTGGGATATTATTCGAGCACATGAGCTGTCTATAAGCTTACAAAGCGGATCCTGCTTGAGCTGTGAAAATGAATGTTGAAACAATGGTGAAACCTACCTCCCTTCAACTGTCCTTGGTACATTTCCTAGACTTAAGTAATTCCAACAACTCAACTTCTAATTTTTGCAAAGCAGTGATAATATATTAAGAGAGATGTAGTGAAATTATAGAAGGTGAATTGTAGGAATTGTGGTAGTAGAAGTAATAGAAAAACGATGCTACAAAACAGAGAGAAGGTCAATGAAGATGACGATGGGGGAGAATCTACAACCACAATAGCATATTGGACGTCCAAACATAGTAAAATGCCTAAGGGGATAATGGACAACAGGCAAGAAGTACGTGATATCATTTAGATAAAGACGCGCGAGATTTACATCCACATTCATAGTAGAATCAAAGCAGACTCTCGCAGATGGACTCTACAAGTGCTCTTTTAGGCCCTAAACTTAACAGCTATCAATGCCCGGATTCTGTATAAAGATTTTTCAAGTAAACATTACAAGAAAGGATTTTATTTTTCAATTGGCTGAAGAACTAAGTGATAACGTTAGAAATGAAGTCGACGACCCATTCCATTGTTGAAAATTCATAATACTGACATATAGAAGAGCGAAAATTAAGCGTCATGCTATATAAATCGATGTAAGAACATTTGTAATAAATGTAATAAAAATGTTTGCGGAAAATGCTCCTCAAAAACAAATTTTACATGTGAGAAATGCTTTGAATGAAACTTTAAATAATAAATCTCACTTTTCTTTAAAAAAAAAAACATTTATATTTTGCAATGAGTTCCAAAAGATTCATTTGAATAAATATACACATATAATCAACATCCTGAAATCTAGTGTTAAATATGTAAAAAGAAATATGACATCTTGCACGTCATTCATGAATATTTCAATTGGCGTCCAAGAATACCTTGCAGGTTTGCAGACCTCCATGTTGTTAATTGTTCGATATGACTCTGAAACCGCCATATTCAGCATTTTTATCCAAAATTTTCAATCTTGCTTCGGATTAGAGAAATTCTGCCCACTGTTGTAACTCAGCATCTTTTCAAATTATTATTGAGAATTAGCCACTTAGCAGACTCATATATTTAGTTTATAAATCATATAAATTCAGTTCATAACTCGTAAATTCATAATATTAATACCAACAGCATTTTAGATTATTCTTAATATACGAATATTTATCATTAAAGAACAAAATTTAATTAATTGGTTTTATTCGCAGTAGAAGAAATGGCTGCACCGTTACGTTAAAGGAAAAATAAAGAGAGATTAGTAATAAAATTCCATTTCATATTTCTCATCAGCAACAATGCTCACAAGATGTGACTGGATAAAATTATAAATGTTGAAAAGGCTTTTAAAAACTATAATTTTGTATTATGCATACCGTATTTCTTTATACACAATAACTTTTTTAAATAAATCTCATTTAGTACCTACAATCGCTCCATTCCGTCGGATCGGAATAGACTTGCTTGAGCCATTTCCAAAGTAGCTACAGGGACATAAAAGAATTTTTGTCTGTGCTAATTACATAATCCGCTATAACATCACGAAGGTCATGCCTACTGTCGAAGCCCCGGAAGTAGCCAATTTTCTCCTTCAAGAGATCATCTTAAAGCATGGAGCTCCAAGAGTCATCAATGCAGACCGAGGGTAGGTGTTTTAGCAGAAACCAGCTGTGGAACTGAATCAACTCTGTAATATTACCCATCGAGTGACGACTGTTTACCATCCCAAACTAATAGGCTAATGGAGCGCTTTAATAAAACACTAAAAGACATGCTGTCTATGTACGTCAAAGTTCAGCAGAAAGATTGGGATGAAATATTGCCCTTCGCTACTTTTCCATACAACACCACGAAGCATGACACAACCGGGTTCACATCTGTTGAACGGCACTACTCGTCGAGACGACACTCGACACTATTCCCGATTCATACTGAAGAAACCGAAGAAGACAAACACTACTAGATTACTGTCAAGAGTCAAAGAATCTAAACAGATGGCAAGATCACGAACCTTGGAAGCGCAAGAAAGGGATTGAAGGCAATATGATTCCAGAAACCAAATAGTCTACTATAAACTTGAAACCTTGTATGGATTTTCACCCTGGTGCAAGAAATAGGTATGTTGGAGAGTTACTTAAAAGATACTTCGGCCCTTATCAAGTCCTACAATGACTATCTGCCTTAACATATGAAGTCTAAGACTTGATCCCAGTTCCAAACACCTAAGAACAGTAGACGTGGTACATGTGCTTCAAAAGAAACCTTACTATGATCAAGATACACAAATGATCCCGTGCAAAGGTAAATCTACTCCTTCTGACGAGCTCCATCCAAGAGGAAGTACGTCCAGGCGCTCAAAAAAGTCGCCATCCTGTCGAGTCCATACAGGACCTATGACGCACTTGCAGACGAGAGTTCTACCACAAAATTCTTAAGCAGCGGGGCGCAGTTTCTTCAAAGGGACAGCAACGCCACTAAGCTCGCAAGCATCGATAGCTCCAAAGTATGACGCTCATCTAAAGATCGAGAGTTCTCGGGTTCAAAACCCAGCTGTGGCAACGTCTAAAGTTTAGATTACAGTTTGGCTTGTAATACAAGTTGCTCTGTATTTTGTATTACAATTCTGAAACCTTTCAGAATATTCTCAACGTTTCCAGAGCAGTGTTCAGGAATATTCCACCATAATATAAAAAGGCATGTATTCTCAGGTTGAGAGAATTCTCAGACAAGTGTAGCTGCTCTCAGCTTGTTAATAAATACATTATAGATATCTATTGTCCCTTCAATTCAACCTGTTCCAACAGCTACGTGACAATATATGCAATGCATGAAAAAGTTCTACGTACATGCAAAGTTGAAATATATCAGAAGTTTTAACAAGTGTCCACAATTAAGACTACAACTGGAGTTATTGATTGATTGATTATTAAAGTAGTCCTAAAAGGCAACACGAGGACCACTGGAAACGGATCTCGAAATTTCTAGCCTCGACAAAGTGATGAGGATAAAACCTGAGTTGGTACCTCCCTCGCCAAACTTCCACACCATGCCAACGGAAAGACTTGAAGCCTCGACAGATTTAACATGCATCATTTCTCTTTATAATGAGTGGCGAGTCTTTAGTGGCATCAGAATTCGAACGCACAACTCCTAAGCAAAACAACGCCAACCGCAAATTAGCGACCATGACCATTAGGCTACCACGGCATTAATTAAGGGGATACATATTAATTAAGAAATCAGAATTCGAATATGCACCATACATTATTAATTAAGGGGATTAAAAAAATTAAATTTTAAACATTAATAAATGTAATTTACCAAAAATTTCGTAGCCTTCTTTATGAAAAATATAGTAATTAATCAATAATGATGAGAATTCACTTAAACGGAATAGGAGGTATATTTTTCAAATTTTAACAATTAGACAATTACAGTTCTCCATTCCAAGAATAAACTCGTAATATAATTAAGATTCAATGAATAAAAATCATAAACATGTTTATCATTTATATATATTCGAAATCGCATTTCTAAACATAAAAAAAAAGAAAATTAAAAATCAAATTATTTTAAATATTAAATTATAGTATATAATGTTAATAAAACATAATTTTAGCAAGCATGTAAATTCATAATAAATTACAAATCATAGCTAATAAAAAACCTTAGTAAAAATAATAAATATTAAAACAATTACAAAGCAAATAGTACAAAAAACATTAAAGATATAATTAGATTATCTATAATTTAAAACATACAAAGTATTAAAAGTAAAAGAGTCATTTTATGCTGAAAATGTAATATTACATAATATTCAAGAATACATATTAAACATTTATATGGATAGTAAATATGTTATTCATGTCCATGGATTTTTTTACATGGACATAAATAACATATTTAAAGTTAACAGGTTTTAAACAATCAAAAGCTTGATTTTTCTACAATTATTAGCCAAGCTATCCCCATAAACAAAATATATTATCAAGAAATGCTAATAAAACCAAAAATACAAATTGAAAAGAATTTTAAAACAAAATCCAAAAAATCAAATTTTAAAAATATTTAAGATGTCGAAATAAAACTTTAAAAACCAAAAGAACTAAAAAAAAAAAAAGGTGTTAGAAATTCAAAAGAAAAAACAAGATCCAAAATTTTGCATATTATATATATATATATATATATATATATATATATATATATAAAATATATATATATACACACTTATTTCTTAAGAAATGAATGGAATACAGAGGTGTGGAGAGATATGGCAATCATAAAGAAAGTTTCGATCGACGTAATTCTTTTCCCCGATAATTTGCAGAGTAATAAATTTCTGAAAAACAGCTACAGAAAAGAATAAAATATCCATCCTCTCAAAAACGTGCTTTAATGAGATGGGGGCACATAAGTCACTTCCCTCATGTCCCAGACTAAACAATAATCGCAATAACAACAGAACTTATTCCGCATATTTATCATTCATCCGATCTCAATGCAAATAAGTGTCAAACGCGCCTTTCTTTTTCTCATTCAATTTATAGGAGGAAAAAAGGAATCAGTTCCCTAAATATCGCTATTCTTATTTTAACGATCGAAGAATAAATCAGCAAAGGAGTGTGGAGTGAGAGAGATAAGCAAACCATCATACTCTTCCAAAAGAGATCGATATAACCCTATTTTGGCTATTATGTGCCTCAAAATACCATTTGGGTTCTCATAAGGAACGAAAGGACTAGAGGAATAGGAAGAATCACAGATTAAAAGTGCTTTTAAGGAGAAATGTTTATTTTCAATTTGAATCGAATTTACATTAGGCTAGACATACTATGGTTAATTATTAGAGCTTATTCTGTCAAAAAAAAGAGAGGGGAAATAGAAAAGGATACGTATACAAAAATGTTTCCAGGCTCTGACGAACAGACTAACAAGAAACACGTTTGACCCATCTGCAAATTTAATACGTAATTGTTTTTTTTTTTTTTTTTTTTGCAATTGAAAAAATGATAATTATAAAATATAATAAAGGAAAATGAAATGTTTTATACTTAAAAAAAATGCACATTTCAAAGTTTAATTTCCGCGATCAGAAGGTAAAAATTAAAGCATTCTAAAGATTCAATGCACGGAAATATTTAAACTGCCTGGCATATTTATTCCTCTTATCATGAGAAAAAGAAAGCTAAGTCATAAGAAAAAGCTTTAAATTGTTTAGATTACAATAAAAATCCCTCACATTGCTTCGTTAATGTGTTTAATTTGATGCATATCCAGAAATTTATGATTCTTTATACATAAATACAGCACAGTCTATAAGTGTAGAATACTTAATTTTTGAACTTTATGTCAAGTCTTATTAAAAGCTTTCAGAAAACTTTATTTTAAAAAAACTTTTGGAAGCAGGCTAAAGTTACAGAAATCACATTATGGCTCCATTCCTCGATTCTATACTAAAATCCCATATATAAGGTCTAGTTTTTCATAAACAAAATTGGGGAAGGGGGGCTGTCTTGAGAATTTTCGTCACCAAAATATTAAAGCATAGTTCTGCAATAACTGATTAGAATATATAACAAACGTTTGCTTCATTAGTGTCTAAATTTCTGTTTGGGGCAGCATGATAAGCTGTCACATCTAAATTTATAGAATAAACATCAATTTAGATATATTTGATATTGATTTATTTATAATTTCTGAAAATTGAATATTGTTTACAAAGTCACACTAGCAAGAAAGACGAGAACTATTGGTGATCGATCTCGTATTTTGTGACCTCGGTCAAGTGATGGAAACGATACTAAAGCTAGCCCCTCTCTCCAAACTCCACAACTCGCCAAAGGAAGAATGGACAAGCGATAGATTAGTGCCCCTAACGGTGGGTCATTTAGAGCATCCAACTCCATGTCTCAAACAAAACAACATCGGCCTACGAGTCACCGACCATGATCACTAACGTTAATTCATTCATGCGCCATTATTCATGTAAAAATTACACGTTCTTAATGAAAGTTCTATACATCTGATAAATATCACAATAAATTGGATTTAAATTCCAAACAATTATTTTTTAAGGAAGTGATTCTTAAATTTAAAAAAAAACTCACAAGAAAATAGCAGCTAAAATAACCAGTTTTTTTTTTTTTTTTTTTTAATATTAACTACAAATTACATTAATTAATGAATTTTAAATATGAATTTAATAAAAATATTATTTTCAATTACATCATATTTCAAAAGAATCCAATCTATATCTGAAAACAAGCTAAAGGACTTGAGGAACTAAATGATAAACTTTATGGAAAATTATATTGATACAAAACGGCACAAATTTTTAAAGTAATATACAAATTACACTTTACTTTAAAATTATTTTATCTCTCGTAATATTAATTTCCAATTTCTGTTTCTGAAAAATTATTTTCATGATTATGTTTATTGGCACTAAATCATTAAAAAAATGTATACATGCATTAAATTTAAGATTCCTTTCCTCTTAGTATTATATATATACAACAATAAATATTAGAAACAAATTTGCATATTAGAGAATAACTATATATATATATAGATAGATATATATTCAACTAAAACCATGAAAAATCATGATAAAATAAACGAGGATCGTTTAATAAGCCTTTAGAAAATCCAAGAGATATGCTGCAATCGAAAATGTTCGTAAGCATCATGAAAAAAAAAAAAAAAAAAAAAA
>BMAW01012514.1:79946-113744 GCA_019974015.1 Nephila pilipes | reverse complement strand
GATTCTGTGTCGATACAAACTGTGGGCAAAAGGTGGATAAATTTACACTCAAAGGCAAAAAGAACAGTCAAAAACAATGGATTTAGAATGCGAAAGGGTCTGGAAGAAGCAAAGATGGCAGAAATCGGCGGAAGGGGACGGCACAGTTTTAGACGCACGCAGAATCATGCAACTCGATTACTGGAAAAAAAAAAGGAAACAATAAATGGAGAATATTATGCGTCGTTATTGCATTGGTAGAGCGAAGAAATCAAGTAAAAAATTTCATTGGAAAAAAAAATATCTTTCCATTAAGACAATGTATGGGGATAGCTGTGCAGCTTCGATGACAAAACGTAGAATTAAAGTTTGAAGAATTAAACATCCACCGTATTCACTCGGATTTGGCCTCATTGACATTTTTTTTTATTTCCAAACTTAAAAAATGACTTCGACGTCAACAGTTCAGTTGAAAGGAGAGGTCATCGTTCAAACTATTTCTGAGACCTATTAGGACCCAAATCATTTATTTAACCAGTCTATTTGAGAAACTTTCGAAATCTTATTTTCAGGATGGCCTTAAGTTGAGATCCGTTTGAAAAAGTGATAGAGTTAAAAGATTATACTGAAAATGAAAGGGGAAAAATCTACAAAATTTTTTTCACTTTCTAAGAACTTTATTGAACAATTCTCTTTCATCAATTCTAACCAAACATAGCCAAAAGTCCTCCATTCGATTGTTCTAGTCAAGATAATTCTAATCGAGATCAACTTCTCGAACTTGAGTGAGGCTTAAGAGGTCATTTTAAAATGAAAACATACACGAATCAACCGATACAAGAAGATAGATCGAAGTGACAAACAATATCCTTATTCGCTAAGCAAATACTTCTTCCAATTCGTTTCCCAATTTCTAAATAATTTCTTTCTCTTTCGATTAGCAAGATATATAAAGGAGAAGGGATACTCCACAGCATTGCGGAATATTCTGTACAAAGGTTGTTATGAACGATTAACATTTGTTATGACCAATAATGAATTCACAAAAAATAGTGCGTTCTAAATATTTTCAAGATAATCATACTCCTAGGGGGGGGGGGTTTGTTTGTTTGACTGATGTTATTCAAATATATTATGTTACTAAAACAAAAGATGCCATATTTGTAACAGAATATAATAGTTTTTGTATATTTTATTTTCTAAATTGCACACTGTGCGAGTGCGTACATGTGTGTCCTCGCAAAACTCATCCCCCTTCTTTTAATTTGCGAAACAAACTTCCAATTTTCTTAATAACATTTGTTTCATCCCCATATTTTGAAAAAAAAATTGTTAGTTGAAATCTAGCCTAAAAAATATTTTTGACAGTTATGAATGGATGAAAGGAAAGTGAGGACTTTACACATATTCTGTGCAAAGGCAACATAACCTTTGTTACATCACTTATCACCAGTGATAAATAGTATACATCGCTACATTGTCTAAATGGAAAATGCAATAAAACTACTTTAAACACACTTTCATAGTTCACAAAGTTGACGTCTGACTCTTTAATCTGTAAATACAGAGTGTTGATTTTATGTGTATTATTTTCTCTTTTGGTTCTTAAAAATTTATTTTGGGCACCTTGTATGTGTTTTTTTAATTTTTTGGATTTCATCTTTCTAATTTTTTCAATTAATATTTTTGGTTTTATACCCAGTTTTTTATGATATGTTTTGTTGATGGGAATAGTTTGACCAGTAATTCTAAAATAACTTTTCTAAACAGGTTGAAGCCTGTTAAAATATTAAATATGTTATTTTCTGTTTTTCAAAAAAAGTTTTTGGTTGTTTTTTTATTTTATTTTTTTCAAATTACAAATTTTTTTTATCTCTCTGATCTTTAGTTTATTTATTTCTACTTTCTTTAGAATAAATAATATATATAAATATATATATAACATATTTAGAATATATATATATATATATATGGGATTGTAGTAGAAACACCCGATCATAGAGGGCGCTGCCTCTGCTACTGAAGGGAGTCCACTCTTGAAGGAGAGTCGACGGTAGTCATCGGAACGAGGAAGACGCCCTTGTTGATGACTCAAGACGATTTATGATTTAAGACGCTGAAGAAGATTGATTTAATGTTTTTAAATGTTATTGTGAAATGTCTCGTCAAGTATGTGAAACTTTATGTTAATGTAAAACGTCAATATTAAATGTGTGTGTGCTAATTTAAAGTTTGATTTTTATTAATTAATATAGGCCATCCCATATATATATATATATATATATATATATATATATACATACACAACTTCGAAACTCTGAAATACGTTTCATATGAATTTAAGATTTAAAACAAGGCAATTGTTTGTGATTTGTTTGATATTCAACAAGTTTAATGTAGAAAGGTCTATTTTCATTAAATTATTTTATCAAAATGACAAAAACGCAGTAGCAGCTCTTCGAAAATTCGGTAGACAGAAAAATGTTAGACATGGACCAATGTCTGATCGTGGCAATCACAAAATGATTAAAAGATTTGAGGCAACAGGTAGACTCGACATTCTTACATGCAGATAATGAAAACAAAAGCACAATTTTAGCATTGAAGATATTGCCACTGCTGCAAGTCAGTCACTATATAGAAATGCAAACTTGTCAGCAATCGCAAATAAAGTCAGCATGCCGATATCCACGTTGAGAAAAGTGATGCGTGACACAGTGCGTTACAATCCATACAAGATTCGAAGAATACAACTGCAACTACAGAGTGTCTCAGAAACTCGGTTAACATTCGCCTTGCAATTCATTGATCGAATGAATGAGGATTTTTTTTTTCCTTGGAATAATCTGTTGAACCATGAAATGCATTTGTTTATGAACTGACAAGTGAACACAAACAATTGTCAGATTTGGGTGAAAGAAAATCTTAATGTTGTTAAATAAGTTCCATTACATGCAAAAAAAATGACAGTGTAGTTTGGTTTCAATGCTACTTTTATGATACAGGGCCACATTTTTTTCCTCTTTTTGAGGAAAACCCAAAACTTAAAGGACTAATCAAACGTTTCGTAAATGGAATCAGATATCGTAATATGTTGTCAAGTTTTTTTTTTATTATTATTATTAATATTATTATTATTCTAGGATTGAAACTGCTAGGCTGCCTTCGAAATATCTTTTTTATGCAATACGGTGCACCACCTCTCCTGTAACTCCCTCACTAAAAACTTTTTTAAACCGACATTTCACATAAGACCATGTAATAAGTCGTTATTTTTAAACAACATGGCCATCACGACAGCATGATCGTTCATCATGAGACATTTGGCAGTGAATTTTGTGAAAGACTGTGTCTACAGATACGTGTTTTGCGATCTATGAACAGATGGATAGTACTCACATCCGCTCAATCACACAGGATACTTTAAGAGCTGCGGTAGAAAAACACAGTTTTCAGAATGGATCGCGTGATTCAAAATTATAGAGGTTTCAAGGAGATGCGTGGTAATATTTTATTAGTCATTACAGAATGACATGTTTTTATTTTTGTTAGTTTATTGCATCATCATATGACAATCTCTCTCTCTCTCTCTTCCCCCCTTTCTGTACTGTTTGAACCATAGATCTGGCTCTTGTAATTTCTGAACAGGTGAATTTTACTTTTAACAACAATGAAAAGCATTTTCCTTGATATATTTAACAATAAATCTGGGGGAAATTACTTCAGATATGGCACAGTGCCAACTACTGACGAAAATTGTAAAAAAAAAAAAAATTCGGTTTACATATTTTTATCACGCGCATTATATGCCAGTGAAATCATGTTTCGTTGTAAGCCAAAGAACCGCCTCTAGAGTAAGGTGACCAGACGTCCCGATTTTAGCGGGACAGCCCCGATTTTTAACGATTTATCCCACGGTTTCTTAGAAAAGTCCCGATTTTTAGAAAAAATGTACGACCACCTTGGGAACAGCGAGAGAATGGGAAGGGAAAATACGGTTTTCGGCTTCCATGTAGCTATTACACCAGGGTATGAGTTTTATTTATTCATTTTGTAAATTTAATAATGTTAAACTTTAATAATAAAACTAATTGTTGAAAATTGATTATCAGGAACTGCTTATCAAAGTTCGCCTTGATCAGTTGCTAGAATTCGACCACCATTGTTTGGACATAATAAACAGATGCATTTTTTGGAATTAGCAGTGACGAAAAAATTTTGTAGCTATGAAATGAAGAGAAAACATTTTGTACACTTCCACATATTTTATTCTTATGGCGACATGTTTCGCTAGCGATCTAGCATCATTTGGAACTTTGTTGTAAAGGAATTACATCTTATACAAAAATTGGAAACAAAGGAGAATTTTTGAGAGGAGAAGGGTCAGGGAGTAAAGGGTTAGTTGGTCATCCACGAAGTAAGGCTTCACATATTTTGATTTTTGTAACTGTCTCTCATGCGATACATATCGTACTACGCGCTACTGCTAGTTAAACAAATGATGTCAACAAATAAGCTATTCAGATGATTTAGGAAAGTAATTTATTTAGGTAACAAAGGTAGGTATTTTTTAGGGCCAAATTTTTAATTAACAACCCCCCCCCCCCCGTCAGTGGTGTCCCGCTTTTCGAATGTTAAAATCTGAGCATTCGAAAAATTCAGTAATTCATTCATTCAGTAATATTACTCTAGAGCCTTCTCAATAGGAGAGCTTTAATTATAGCAACTCTGTGTGCGTGTGTGCACATGGTGATTTAACAACACTTGAATACATGGATAAACAATAATTCCTGTTATCCATTTTTTCCCCATTACTCCGATTTTATACTCCTCATACCAAAAAAAAAAAAAATCAACTTCTTCAACGTTTCAATGTTTTTATAAGTCGTAGAACATTGAAATAAACATTACTTTATGATATATGTCCAAAATAAAATTCATAGCGCATTTTTTAATTAGCTAGTTTAAAGAGAATACAAGAGATAATTGTGATTTTTTTTAAAAAAACTGACTATTAAAAACAACTCAGCGCATGCAGTGGCCAGCTCGATCACCGGACCTTAACCCTATCGAGCATGTTTGGGACACTGCTCTCAGTACCCCTCCTGGGACCCCAACCACGTTTTCAACTGCCTTGGAAGAACAATGGCTCGCATTCCCTAAAGAATTAATAGACCGCACAATTGAAAACCTCACACACCGCTACATGTGCTGTATTGCTTCTCGGGGGGATCATACCCTATACTAAAGGTACTTTTCTTATACAAAACTGACACGTTCAATTACTTCATTGAATACATATGCTAATTTCTATAACACCATAATTGTCTGGTGATTTCTTTTTATGCTATTGTATACCTTCCTATGTGTTGTATAATGTAATTAAGTTTCATTACAATCTACACATAACTTTTAGAGTTATCGTCATTTTTGTGATTTTTCCTTAATTTAAGATAACCAGTATATGTTACTTTAATATGGAACGACTAGCAGAAAACAACCACATTTATTTTATTTCAATAATATTTTTGAAATAAAAAAAAAGAAATTTCTTTCTTTGTTGTAAAAATATTATTAAAATTGTTTAGTATTCTTATTCCCCGAACAAAGTATTAATCAAAATACGAGATTTATTTTAAAAATTTCTAATCGAATACTTTTTTTTCCTTTTTCCCTCTTTCAGATGGGAGAATATTAACTTAGCAACTTCGGATAAAGATATTATACAATTCTCT
The DNA here is from genome assembly GCA_019974015.1 of Nephila pilipes. Classification (NCBI taxonomy): domain Eukaryota; kingdom Metazoa; phylum Arthropoda; class Arachnida; order Araneae; family Nephilidae; genus Nephila; species Nephila pilipes. Next base: position 108,030 of record BMAW01012514.1, on the reverse strand, counting down.
TACTCCTATGCGATAGAAAGAAGAACATAAATAAAAAATATCCTAAAATTATCTTGTTATCTTCCGCAATTGTATTTATCAAAATGCTAATGAAAAATTCCGTTTAAAAAGAACAATAATGATGAGAGCGTACAGTGATTACAGCATCCATGCAGGATGGAGTTTTCCCCCGAAATAATCAAATCCGTGGCGCCATCTCTTGGTTATTTACCATTTTAAATAAGCAGAATATTTCAGATTCAGTAACAATAAATAGCTACATGCAATTAGGTGAAAACAAAAATTTAAATATAAACGCTTCTCAAAAGTTTTTAAATAGTATAAAAAAAAATTCGATGCTAAGTTACTATACCGAAAGAAAATTAAAGGACTTTGAAAATATCAGAAAACACTTCCAACACAGATCTCGTTTTGAACCAAAAACATCCTTTTCAATTACTAATCAAGAAGGAAAAAAAAAAAGAAAGGAAAAAAATTTAGGGAATTCCAACTTATGAATGAAAACTATTTTTATGAATGAAAACACTGAATGAAAACTATTTTTAATACTTTTTTTTTTTTTTTTGCATCAGCATTAAATGAATTGTAAATATTTTGAAATTAAAATAATCAATAACGCTTATGTTAATTAATGCTTTGAATTAATTTACATGAAAACAAAAATCCAAGAAAAGAAATAGGATCAAATTTCAAAATTTTAAGACAATGGTGAGACAACTAATTTGAAATCAAACGAATTGACGCGAAATCCCTATATTTTATTTTGTTTTATTTTCTTGTTTCTTTAATTATTCTTTTCGTTCCAGATCAATTTTTTTGCATAGCATTGTTGTAAATAATTATTTTGAAGAGCTGAACATGTTAGTCAAAATTAGAGTCGAAGTCGGAAAAATGTTTTCTGCTAATGCCTCGGCGAAAGTTATTCGCTAACTTTGCTATAATTGTACAATCGTAATATGGAGTCATACGTAGTCAAATCAAATAAAAATAATATTAATAAAATAAAAAAAAAAATGCGATCGTTTAGCAGGTATATTTTTAATTTTATTAAAATCTTAATTTTCAAATAAATAAGTAAATTTAAATGGCTATTTTTTTTGTGTATTTTTGAAACATTTTTTTCAATCTTCCTACCGTATTTATGGATTACAATTTCTTCTATTTTAATCATAAATGTCTTTATAAAATTTAATTCTTATTTAAGATAAAATAAATTATTCTCACTTTTGTAATTGTATTCAATACATCATTCACCCTCATGAAATTATAATTATTCTACAGATTTACTACACAAGTGCTGTATCGACAACGAAAAAGAATAAACTTCAAACTCTCAGTTTCTTAGAATAATGTAACTTTTTTTTTTTTTCCAAAACCATTTTTGCAAATAAATACTTAATTCTCGATATAGCTTAAAAAAACCACGTGTTATCTCGTTATGTAGTTATGAAATTCGTGACCATGATAAATATAATTTTTTACCGAATTTCATTCTATTCTATTTCACAGAACGCGTATATAGCATTCTTCTTTGGATACAACTTCGTACGAATTGCTCAAAAACCGATAAGTAAATTTGTTTTTAGTTCTTTTTTATTCTCATTGTTGTTAATAAATAAATACGAACAATAATGCACAAAACAACTGTAATAACAATTTTAATCCTGTATTAAAAGTATACTCCGCAAGGTCACTTTAACTGTAAATCCATTTTAATCTCTACAAAGGTGGCTATATAATACGTAAATGCAGTACTCTCTCGGTAATCCGGTGATATCCAATCAGAACAGAGCTGGATTACCGGGAAATCACCACTATTCAATTAAAGAGCAAAATAATACATAGTATGAAATTTATTTCAGTACACTCAAATAAAGAGTCAAACACACGAAATAACAAACATTTCTACATATGTGCTGTTTTGCATTGATAACCAACACTATTCGATTCAAGTAAAAGGCATAAAATAATTTTCTATAATTTGATGGCCTGTGTAAAAATGCTGGATTATAGCTGGCACTATACCAATTTTTCATAAATTCTTAAATTGGATATTAAATTTAATTCAATATTGATTTATGTTAGAGATGTGTTTAAACGTTTCAAATTTAATTTTTTTTTATTACCATGTAAGTATTGTTAATATATACGATTTTCTCTACAATAACCTTGGGGTCCTCTATTGAACTTAATTGCATTAAATTACAATTTCTTCCCAACCAAAATGATGTGTGATTATGTAAATTAGAAGCAAGTAGAAATGAAGTGAAGCGATTTAGATATATTGAATGATTGGGTTGAATGATAGAGACCAAGAATTGGTAGCCCAAGTGTTGTGACGATCTTAGGGATTGGATTGAATTGCACTATCAGCATTAATCTACATGGTTACTATCAAAAATAGTTAGGACATCAGAAGCAAAGGACTTGGTAAAATATTTACAATTTCGATTATAATTAGGATTGTGAGTTGGGGCGGAACTCTGGAGAAAGCAATCTAGACTATTCGGCATTGATAATAAATAATTTCGTTAGTTTAGACTCAAGTTCCCTTAATATGTGTTTTACAATCAGGTTTAATATATTAAATTGAATTATGGAGCAGCATACAACGAATGACGGACAAAGGCCACAAATAATGATTTTAAATAAATTATGATTATTAATATATATTTACTAACAATTATTTTTTTATTTATTTAAGATCATTACTAACATAATTATTAATATTGGGGAAGAAGAATGTATGATTTTTTTTTTTTTGTAATGCACTGGTATCATTAAAGTTCTTCATTTTTATATTTGCATTCAATTACTTATTTTGATAATGCTAGTTCAATTACAAATAATCTTAAATCCCTAAAGAGAAGAAACATTTTAAATAAATACTTTTAGAATATCATTGTAAAATTTCAGCTTTGACAAAGTTGAGTTAAAGAAAAGCGTAAATATCTACAATATGTTTTTTCAACGGTCAAGATTGTTCAAATACGTGTGAATTACGTAAGCTATCTGAAGAAGATACAGATCACCACGTTTCAAAATTTATTTTTGGTCAAAACACTAGCGATGAGCTAATCAATAAATATTTAAATGCACTCGAGCGAATACTTCTCAAAAACTTCCCCTCTCTTTAGATGTTGATTGGAAACGAATGAAAGACGTCCCTCAAAACTCATGTAGTTAATTAACGGCATTCATTACAGAAGCTCTCCTTGGAGAAAACTTTCTGAGAAGAAAGAAAGGAGGACTCGGTGAAAGTCATTTAGTCACAAAAAGGAAGCGGCCTCTTCAACCACAAAGTGGAGACACACGTTACGTAGTTTATACCCAAGGGATAAGCGGCAGATTCTTTTGATTAAGTTTTCCACATTGCAGGTAAGAGAGAAAGGGACAGTCGCTAAATAGCGGGAAGTAAGTAATTGGGAAAATATTTCCTCTTTTCAATTGGAATTTAAAATTAAAAATACTGATGAGGGAAGTAGTGTTAGACGGAGGGGTAAAATTATTTATTCAAATGAGTTTAACTATATTGGGAAAAGTCACTTCCTAAAATTAGATTTGGCCACGCTAATTCAACAGATCAGTTTGAAAAATAACGAGAACAAAAAATTAAATATCATTAATGTGTTGTGTATTTAATCTTATAAGAGAATTCTTCATTGCTTATGAATTAATGATTTATATTTCAATGCGCTTTTCGTGACACAAAGAATTTATCAATTTCTTTCCGTATAAAATAAAAGTTCGATGTTCCAACACAAGAAACAAGTGCGAGAATTATACTATAGAATAGTAAAAGTTGTTGCCCCCCAAAAGAAATACTACAAATTTTATTTATTTTTATTTACAAATTAATTTAATGTTGATTAACATGCAATTTTTAAAACAAAATTTAGGAGGATTTTTTGCTAAAAAGTCTAAAAGGCAAGCAATCAAACCAGGAGAAAATTCGTCACTTAGTTTATTCAAAAAATAACTATTGAAATTTTAAATGAATTTTAATGAATCGATTGCTCAAACCATACACAAAAACTTAACAAGCGCACTCTATATCTAATTCATTTCACGGAAAGACAAGTAATGCGAGAAAAATTATAATTGTCTTTCTTTCATTATGAAACGAAATATTCAGATTTACTTACAATGCGTAAATAATTATGATTGATAAACTTGATGAAGCTGTGTATTTCAAATTAATCCAAATAATTGTTGATGCAGAATATGTGGGTAACTCCCCCCCCCCCCGAATTTAAAAACCAAATGTTTCTCATTGGAGAGAACGTTTTGGTTTCATCAGAAGTTAAGCTTGAAAAAAAGAACTTAAATTACAGAACTTTTTTTTTTTTTACTCATAAAAAATATTCCAACCATCTTGTATTAAATGATGAACCCAAAGATAATCAGAAATCTTAAAGGAATGCTAATTTAAGCAATTATATATTCCAAAAATTTAAAATCATTAATTATCTCATATGGAGGTACTGTGTAATATTAAAAGAAGACTGTTTCTCAAAACAAATTCTCATGTCATATAAAATTATGCATTTTCAGATATTTTAAGCAAATGAGTCTTAAAAGTTTTTAAAAAATGACAAGAACGAATCAATGAATAGGTCATTTCTCACTGAAAGGCAAAAGTAATTGACTGAGGATATATCGTATTTACTATAGCAACTGAAATTTCTCGGACCAATTCACATCCGTTTTCGAAATGGTTTTTTCCACGAAGGTCAGTATTATAAAGGAAACGACATTCTAAATGACTTTTCTTTCCTTTCCTCGCTTTTTTTCCCCTTTTCTTTTTCAGAACCACCGGTGAATGAAAGTACAAATGATTTTACACAGCACTACACATTATATTCACTAAAAATGAATATTTCTTTATAATATAAAAACTAAAGGATTTCTTATCTGTCGTATATCAGTTTATGGAAATTTACTTTTCTGATATTTTATAAACGAAAAAAATTTTACTTATGCTTTCAGTAAAATACTATAATGCACAGGATTAATGAAAATTATATTCCCACTACTAAAAACCATAAAAAAATTTAACGGAATAATAATTTTAATAAAATTTTATTGAATTAGCATAGTGAAATACAAGTAGCAGTCATTCATACAGGCTTATTTTGTTTAAATGCAAAAAAAAAAAAAAAGAGAGAGAGAGAGAATTAATTTTAATCAGAGCAGTCACAGCAAACATTTGAATTGTCTTTACAAAGTTAAACTTGCATATTTAAAAACCTATGTGTCTCTTAGATAATTCGTACCACTTCTTTTTTCAACTATAAAGATTCAATATTAATTGTTTCACACGTATCAATGAAATGTATTATTTCTGCACAGATATTTCGAATAAAAGTGTCTGTATAGGTTATAGTTAACTTGTTTCTATTGCAGCCATATGTACACCAAATTTACACTTTTAAACTGTTTTAAAGCGATACATTTCTAATTTATTTTTATGTTATATATATATATATATATATATATATCATACGCACAATACAAGTATTCATATTTATTTATGAGAGTTACGACAATTATAAAATACAGATTTCAAGATTTCTATGACAGTTAAACAAAATTTCGGAATTCAATTATTGCCTGAAACATTTCAGACGCAGTTTCAGGAATTTTACATTTTTTCATCACCCCTCCCCAGACCTTTAAAAATATTTACACTTAAATAAAAAAAAATTCAAAAACATTGATTTTTTCTTCTCTCTACCTATGTACAGAGTTATTGAGATTTACTATCTCTAAAATACCACTGTCTGGCGGATTCTCTCGTTTTCCAATGTGATAATTTTAATCGATTACCAAACTATTTAGAACAGTAATATAAATTTTTCACAGATTTTTCTTAAATTAATTTAAAGGATTTTGCAAAGAAATTTCTTCGCAAACCCTTAACAACTTAAATTTGCGGTAAAGTATAAATACTTAACCTTATTCTAAAGGTATAAATAACTTAATTGTATTTTAATGTTGAAACATTGCGGTAAAAGTATAAATATCTCATCTCATTCTAAATCTCCAAAGTGCATAGCTACATACTGGGTTTTAAAACTTCACAAATTGAAAATTGAAAATTATTTTATTCCACATTTGAAGATTTTTTTTTAAAAAAATTCTTAACAAAAGTCACTTATTTTTTTTAAAAAAAATCACATTCACTAACAATTCCATTAGATTATCTCTTCATTTACGACAATAAATTAAAATTAGACGAGTAATTCATTCAGATTTATTCAAAAATCTGAATACATAAAGACAGGTCAACAAAATACCGCAGATTTTCTCATAATTTGTGAAATAATGGTATATGTATAGGTATCAACTGATGTAATATTCAGAACACGCTTTTTTTTTTGCTCAAGTTTTGTGCATTAGTTTCTTGAAAATTACAGAACAAACAAAAATAGTTTTTCTTTTTATAATGATTTAATATACTCAAGGATTACAATACATGTATTTAACACAACATTTTTGATTAGATATAATATTTTTATTAATAAGAACTCAATGTAACATTTTTAACGTAAAATGCTACGCTGGTCATATATCATAAATAAAGATAATTAATACTGAGTGTTCAATAATATACTGTAAACTTATCTTCTAAAAAACAAAAAATTTTATTCTGTAATTTTCAAATAAATGCTGCATAGAGAAACATCAAAAAGTGCATCTTTAATCTACGCACACGGTATGTGTATGCAAGACTTAAGATGAAATGACCCAAAACATAGTTTTAAAAAAAATCTTCAACATAACATTCAAAAGTAAAACCATTTAAAATAAAAACTAAAAATAATTTTCATTCAAATAAACATTACGAATTTTACAGAAAGTCGTTTGCATTTCATTAAAACGATTTTGCTGACAGTTTTCTCTGCATGAAAAAAAAAATAGCATCCATTTGCTTCTATCGGATCCTTATTGTAGCTCTGGCTAGAATTTTAAATTTAAGTAGACTTTTTTTTTCTCTAAGTGATCAATTCAATTTCATGCCATTCCTCTTCAACGACTTTCCAAAGTCTAAGGCATGCGGAAGTAGGTTTCCTAAAGCCCGTTTATTAAGCCTAATACACAAAAATATATTGAGCAAGCATCAGAGGATTTAACAGATATTTTTGTTAATGGTATGCATTTTATTCCAGTTTCTGATTTTTTTTATTGTCATAAATGGGATATTTTATTGTAAAGTGTGATTCGAGATTTAGTCCATATGCAACTTTTAACGAAGAAATTGAAATTCAAATTGATTTTTTGAAAATTCAGACTATATTTATAATTGCTTGGCTTGTAACTCTATTGTACATAAAATAATCAAAAAACTATTTAATGTCCATACAAGTGGAAAATTAGATTAAATTCGGTTCGCAACTTAACTAAAATTGCACATTTTTTCAAAATTATAACACAAACTCGAACTAACTAAATTAAGGAAATAAGAGAATGACATCGTAATTTTTTTTTATTTTTGCGATAAGCCCCACGTCTTTCACTCTCAACATTTGTTTCCAAAATTTTAAATCAGTCTTTCAAATAATAACGAGAATGATAATGATTCATTCGAAATTTTAGCATAGAATAAATTTTGAAAAAGGTATTTCGTTTTAATAATCACGAATACTGCTTCCTGATATTAGCAAGTGTTTAAAAATTTATTTCGGCTCTACATTTTACACGGCAAATTGAACAGTTTAGTTTAAATAAATTTTATTTTAAAAAGTTTTAGTTTCATATATCTTAATATAACGCGAAAACACCCATCCAAACATCAAACCTGCAACAAAACATAGTTTTCACCTATGAAATGGAAGAAATATACTTATGAATTTTGAGATTATAACAATACAATGTATTTTCGTTTTAAAAAAAACATTTCTTATTCTTCGGATAAAATTATTAACTCATAGAAAATGAAAAAGATAAATGTTGTACGTGAATTAGATTTTAATGAATATTTTAATTAGCATTTTATTTCCAATTCCAGGAAAGTTTTTTTTTTTTCATCCATTGTCAAAAAGGAGCAATTTCAAAGTACAAAAAATTAAAAACATGATTACAAAAGAAAGCTAAAATTGTTCACAACTCAAATGAAAAATAGCATAAAAGAAACTTATCAAATAATAAATTACATCAATTTATAACCCTGAACAAACAAAATTGAAGAAAATTATCATTTTGAAGATTTCAACAAATAATGTAATCTCTTCATGGATATCATAAACATCACAAATGTTGGAAAACTTAAAATACAATATTCTGAAAAATTGAAAAACGTCGCGTAAACGGTTGCATTTGGAGGGAAAAGGGAATTGCAATTTTTCTAATTCGTCATGAAAATGAAAGGGGGGAAACCTAAAGGGCAATCCCCATTCAAACATGGAAACACCAACAACATTTCTGCTCACTAATCAATAAAATGCTTATAATAAATAAAATCGTCAGGGATTTTCCTCTGAGCAGAAAACAAATTTTCCTCCAAAACTATTCAGCTGATGTTTTTCCACGACAGTCATAGCGGGGGAAATAGCAAAATAACGAAGAAAAAAAATACGAAAGTTTTGTCCGACTTTCTGAGAGTTAAAATAAAAATAATTTAATTCTTTTAACTACGTTTTTCTCTTACTCACCTCTCTCTCTCGGGCTACATGTAATAATGAGAAACTATCATACAATATAGGCTGCAATTAAAAATAAAATACATCTAGAATATTCAAGAAATAAGGATTTAGTATCTGTTATTTAGGTTTACAAATTAAAAGTAAAGTGTAACATAAATCAAATATTTTCTCCACTCGTAGAGAAATTACTATACCAATGTTTGATTTGATGGAAACATAAACACGAGCTTGAGGCATATTCCGTTTTCTTTTTATTGAGTGACTGATTAATAACTTCGCTTTTAGAAATAACACGAGGGCAACGGGCCTTCAAATTTTGACTCCCGTCAAGAGACGAGGATGAGACCTGAGATAAAAACTCACTCTCCTAATTTCCACACCCTCTCAACGAGAAGAATTTGAGCCTCAAAAGATTTAACGTGCATCAGCCCCATTTTATGACGAGTTATTCACGGCATCAGGACTCGAAATCAACGGGAACAACGCTCCCTCCCGCAAGAATTCGCGGACATAACCATTTGGCTACCGCATCTGCCAATGCATTTTCTGCAGAACTTTATAAAAATTGCTCAACAAATAGAACAATTAGAATTATTTACAACAAATAGAAATTCGTAATTTCCAGCATCATTACAATTACCATATTAATTCTATATAACATGTACTTTACTTTTTTCATACAGTTTTACAAACTAATACATGACATTATACATAATCAAAACACAGTAAATTGTTGTTCACAATACCATTTTAAACACGTACAATTTTCTTATGATTTAATCTTTATACATATTCAAAAAGTATATACAATTTACTAGAATATACGTCATTATAAAACTTAAATTAATGGCTGACATAGAAAGGTCGATCCTTTAATGAATATTATTTGATACATGTTTGAACTTCGAAAAATAAGTGAACTTTGTGGACGCGGTAAACCGGAATTTCTAATGTAAAAATTTAAAACAAATAAATTATCAATAGTAAAAGGAATCGAAAAAATGCACAAAACATTAATCGTTGCTTTTGTTTCTAAAAGCCTATTTTCATGTTATATCTAAATAAGAAAATACTATATACTTTTTACAATATGCTGTTCAATTAAGTTAATGAAAAGACTTCGAAAACTTTGTTTTCTAGCTTAGCAGGCAAATTAACCAATTAGTTCAGTGCATTCAATGATATTATTCATAAGATCATTGAATTAAGCCATAAAAAAAGCGAATGTGTTTGATAAAAAATTTAAGTCTGTTATTTTTTCGTAATTTCCAGCATTTAAAAATGAGAAGTGGTGGATGCGACGGATACCGTGAACAAAGATCCTTTGCAATAAGTAACTTATCAATAAGACAATTCTCCTTCATAGGTGTTCCGATTACATATGAAATCGTGGACAATAACGAATCAACAACAGCAACGGCTGCTCGTGCTACAAATTCTACCCTCTTTATATAGGTGGCTACCTTCTTGGCGTTGTGTTCTGCCATGGATTTATTTATTTATTTTTGTAGATTTTTACCAACCTTTCCTGCCAACGTCCTTGACTAGCAGCATAGTTTCAACCCAAATGTCCAGCGAACTTCTAATTTGATCATTCAGCTCTTCCTTTTGCCCACTTACGTATCCTCTCTCTCAAATGGCGAATTGTGCTCATACTGGGCGTGAATCTGTATGCGAGCCATTGGTACAATCAAAGGGAGCACACGAAATCGAATTCGTAAGAAAGATACATTGATTTTATCTCTTTGGACCAGGGATAGCTAACCCGCGGCACGCGTGCTATAGTGTGTGGCACGGTAGAGTCCTAACAGTGGCACGCGAAGACATCTTGAAAAGTTAAAAAATCTGAAAAATCATAATGTCGTCTTCAGGAACTTTTTCAAAATACATGAAACCTTTAATCATACGCTACTGGATCAATCGCCTCGGCGAACGGCACTCTCTGACACCTGTACAATAACGATGTGTTAGATAGTGAGGTCACCGGACGAGACCAATGGTTTCAGTTGTCTTGCTTCGGCATGTTGTCCTGTAGCGCAATACATGAGAGTGACATTCTGTTTTGATTTTGATCAGTTGATTTTAAACAGCCTAGCAAGATGTTAAGTGTTTTAAAAACTGTCTCAAATTTTGATGTCGAACCTTTACAATGCTTATGGTAAAAACTAAATTTGAACTGTTGTTTTATTTTGTTAGATTACTTTTTACACCTGCAATACTCAGACTTACATAAAAAAAATTTAAAAAAATACTATTTTCAAAAACCTTATAATCAGTTTGTAAATAGCTTTTTTTCATCTTTATATATATGTGTGTGTGTGTGCTGGAAAAGTTGGAAGTGATGCACGTTAAACATATCAGGGAAAACAGTTCTCTACTTGGTGTGGTGCGCGGATAAGGATAGTAGGGTGCAACCACCAGTATCATTCTCGTCACTCAACCAAAAAAGCTAAAATTGATAAGTTCGTCACTAATAGCCTTCGTGTTGCTACTAACAGAGACGGCGATAATCAATCAATTCAATCAGATAATTCCTATTCGATGTCTCTCGTTATTTTTTTTTTCCCTTTTGGTTTATGTTTACAAAAAATTAAGCCTTTCATTTTATACAGAATGCAATTATAATTTAAATCACAATAATGGTCGTTTCTCTCCAAATGCAGAATTCATGAAAGCTTAAAATTCTAAAAAAAAAATTCTAAATTTTTATTTTCATTACTCATTGACATTCCCCTCCCCTCTTTTTTTAATTACATGTGTAATTAATAACATGTATATCAACTTATCTGAGTTAAAGCAAGAGAAAAACACGTATACTCAACACTCATAGAGAAATTTTACTTCCAAAAATTAAACCATGATTTTAACATTTTTTGAAAGGATTAACAACTTTCATTCGTGAAAGAATATTATACAGCACACAAAATCTTTGCAAATTGTATAATAAAGATAACAGACGGTGATATACAATTTAGTGAGGCATCATTATTAGTAATCTTAGGAGAAATAATTTGTTTGCTTCTTTAATAAACGTCGCACTGTAGCTATTGGGCTCGACCTCACAATTTTGAACGACAAATCAAACGATGATGATGACATTTTTCAAACCTCTCAATGAAATTGACAGGAGTGGAGAATGGAACTCAATTTCAATAGGACAAAATTAATAGAACTGCATTGAATGATTGGCAGAGAATTTCGATCGGTTTCCAGACGATACACACGAAACATAAGTAACCACTTCATTTTCCAAAATTAAAAAATAAACCACATGATGGTACTTAGATAACACGTTACAAATAATAATATCCATCATTCATCAGAGTGGAATCTAGAATTGTCAAGAACTAAGTTAACACTCAGCCAATTAGGCTGCCACATTCCCTGAATCGCCAGTTAAGCACATCTAGATATTATTCCAAGCGCAAGCAAAATTTGCAGCAAAATATTAAAGCGATGATCATTAAATACTGAAGATATCGAATGAAATATTTGCTTATTTTGATAATACAGGTCAATAATATGAAAGGTTGTGTGTGTGTATATATATATACAGTGGTTCAAATAACTTTTCATAACCAAGAGTATAAATGTCTGCTAAAAATCTTTTTTTAAAAAGAAAAAAATAAGTCCCAAAAAGAGCATTGAAATTATGAAGAAAGTTTGAAATTGTAATCGCCCGAAGGTTTCATTCATCATTACTAATGAACAGTATGCACTTTGTCACAATTCAAATTTCCATTTCACTTACTATCCTCATTAAAATGTTACAACTAGAATCACAATTTTCACGAAAATATAACTCTAATTCCCCTCCACGCGCAATAACCGTTGATCATTCCCAAGAGGAAAAGAATCAAAAATCAAAACAAGCTAAACGTAAATCCAAACTAGAAAGTCCTAGGCTGAAATATAAATTTTCGCATTACTGATACTCTGCTGTCAACATAAAAGGAGAGAGTAATACTCTCTTTTCGTCACGCAACGAGGAACAACTTGTTACGTTTTGTGATCGACTACTGGTAAGCATCGGAACACATAAATTTGGGCCAACCTACTTAACGCTAAGATGCTCAAGCGTCTCGGTTATTTGTTTATGACCTATCACGTCAGAATGCGCAATATCTCTGTCACTAAATAATCAAGTGTAGCGTGACGCCGGTTCCTGACGACGTCAATGGCCAGTCTATAAAAAGAAACTTTAAATAAAAAATAATGACTTTTAAGACGCCAGAAAAGATTTGTAGACGAAATGTTACATCTTTTAATAATTTTTCACCCGTAACAACTATTGAGACAATATGCGCAATCATAAACTGAATGACTGAATTAACAAAAGAAGGGGACATTGATCATAGACATTTAATCCGTCTTAGATATTGCGTCATACAAAACAAGAATACTTCTACTAACTCTTTCCAGCGAATTTACTCAAATAAGCTTTACGCTGAAATTCTCAGTTTTCGCTAGAAGCCTTTAAGTTTAAAAGAATTAATGCTAATAATGAACATGGCTCAAGGTTCATTCGTAGTCTGAAAAACAATTGGAGGAGAAGAAAGCCGTAAACGTTGAAAAAAGAGCAACATGTTCAGTGAACAATTCTTGGAAGAAAAAAAAAAGAATTTCAATCAAGAGAAATAGAAATTTTCGTTCATGAAATAACAATGTTTGCTTATAAATCTAAAGAGATATTTAAATCGTTTTGAAATTGATGGTTGGTGCACAGATAAATTGAATGCATTTCTGACCCTGAATCCTCATGGAATATATTGCGTCAAACACAAGGTTAAGACACTGCCATTTTTCTAGGAATAACACGGATATAGATTCAAGAGTAAGTATGGTGAATGTTTAGCAAAATCTGTACAAAATTAACATTGGACTAATGGAACAAGAATATAAGAGAATGACAGACACTAATCCAATTAACATTTCCAAAGTCTTAGTTTTCGAATATGCGAGACATATATAATGTTAAGAAATGTGTCTTGCACAAAAATCTAGAAATACGTACAGTAAAACCTGATTTAAATTGTATAAATTGGGTACTAGAGCCAGTTCGGGATATAGAAAAAAAAGAATAGGGGGGGGGGGTTGAAATAAAACATACTTACAGAAAATTTTCATTACATCGAACAAATGGAGTATGAATCATATTTACAGAAGATAAAGACGTCTATTTTGCAAACAATACATAGCTTGAAGTTGAGTCTAGTTAGTCTATCGATTAATGTATTCACATTTGTATTTAAACAAGAAATTTTGAAAATTGAAGTCAAATTAAACAGATTTTAAAAACAATCGTGAGGGCACACCATTTTAGTACCATGGTCCTCAAATAATTTTTCTCATTTCAGCTACCATCTTGTCTTGTTCCGATTGACAAATGCGCGAAATAGTTTTGAATATTGACAAAACATTATTTTCATTTTATTTCCAAAATAATGCTTTCCATTTAATCGCCAATTCTTTGCATGGCATTAAACTAGTAGTAAAGCCAACATCTTGATGTTGAGACTCTCTTCAGTGAAAAATCGAAATAAGTTCGCTTTCTCACAATGAGTTTCACCTTTTATTCGTCCGATGAACCAAAAGTTTTGTTTTATAACTAAAAACGAGTTCATTTCCATTAAAAAGAAATCTTAGTCGATAAAGTTAAATGATAAAGAGCAGTGAGAAAAAAATTAAAAGAAACTGGATTGCAGTTTTCGCAGAAATATATACTTTGTTAAATGATACATGAAAAGACAAATTTTGCACTTATAAAGAGAGAAATTCTTAATTCTGAACTTACTAAAAAATAGAGGGGTGGTGTGTGTTTTTCCCGTATCTACATATTTTACCAAAAATCAACACATTAACTTTCTCATTAGAGAAAATATACAAATATTATTACAAACACAAAAATTATTTTCTAATTATAAAAGTATTACAGTCCAATTTGTTATCCAGAATTTGTTAACTTTTTAAATCTTTTGATCAAAAACAAAAAAATGCAATAATTTTTAACTCTTGCGGCAGCTCTCTTCAACGATGGCGATAGAAATCAAAATGCCTCAATACCTAACCCGAAAGGGAATTTTTAGTTTAGTTTATATTAACGTCGCACTAGAAGCAACACGAGGGCTATTGGCGACGGACCTCGAAATTTTGAACCACGGTCAAGTGACGAGGACGACACCTGAGCTGGCACCCCCCTCTCCTCATCCACACCACGCCAACGGGAGGACTTTGGGCCCCGAACAGATTTAACGTGCATCAGCCCCGGCTACACGGCGGGTCTTTGGCGGCCAAGGATCGAACCCGCGACTGAACGAAAACCGCCGGCCGCTAGTCCACGACCTTGACCACTAGGCTACCGCGGCCCCAACCCGAAAGGGAATCCCTTTTGGCCTAGTTGTCAAGAGCATTGCAAAGACCGGACGAGTTTTCTTCGAACCGACAAATCGAGAGATCAAAACACCCCAGACATTCAAAAACAACCGATCTCTCCAGCCACGGGATAGAAAAATTATCCCCTAAAGTGGCAGTAGGGTTTCTGATTTCCCGGGTTTTTCCATTCCCGGGAATTTCCGGGAAATCTCGGGAATGTAATTGTCGTTCCCGGGATTCCCGGGAATACATCAAAATTTCAAAAAATTTAAAAACAGGTTATTTTTAAATAAAATCGACAATAATTATATAAAATAAAAATGCATATAAATTCCAAAATTAATGCTTATTTATATAATGAGCTAAAAAATACAAAAATATGTAATAAATTGATTATTTATTTTTAAATAGGATTTCAGAAAGCATAAGCAATTTATACTTTTATCACTCAGCCTTATTCTAAGTTTTGTGACGAGCAATCCGGCAGCAGAAAATGCTCTCTCGGCTTCATTAAGATTTATAATGCAGGCTTCAACTAACGTTGGAGGAATTGTTTTTAAAGTCTCATATAGTTTTATAATATTTGGTGGTGGATTTTCAGTCGAGTGGAGCAACTACATTTCTAGTTTCATGATTTTGTAGTACTTTTTTTGATTGAACAATATAAAACTTTTGTTTTAGAGTAAATTGCTTTCTCTAATTTTTCATCCAACGTTAGAGGTTTTTCTTTCAAAATCTCCATGCTCTCTTCTTCTGAGTGCGAAGAGTTGGATATTGAGTCTTCCTCTTCGCAGAAAAGCCTTGTACCTATCATTTGGGCTTGTCTAACCAAACAATTTTTACCAGGCAATCGCGAAATATCGACAGTAACTGCAGCTGCTTCGCATTTTCTCCCCAAATTCGGGTATTACATTAATCCTATTAAATTAACGTTGCGTCTCTCATTAATTCTTTGGATTAGAGAATATTTCATATTTTTCGCAAATTCCGAATTTTGTTCGTTCAGTTCTCCAATAACGAAAGAAAATACACCTTCTGCAGTTAGCAAAGTTGCATTTCGACTGCATAATTTTTCTAAGCCATTTTTTACTGGCTTTAAGCCAGTTACAATTGTAGTCACAGTTTCAAACTCTACATTGGCCATCATTTGTTCTTTAATGTTAATTAATGCTTTTAAAATTGCTGACTTTATTTCTAAAAGTCTTTCAAGCATTGCCAACAAATTATTCCAGAGTGTTTTGGTATCCAAACAAACCATCTTTTCACAGCTAAACTCTTCTTTAACATCTTCTTCATCGACTTTTACTTCGCTCCCGGGAAATCCCGGGAAAGAAGTATAATTCCCGGGAATAGAAAAAGTACAGAAATCTTATGATTTCCCGGGATCCCGGGATCCCGGGTTCCCGGGAAAGAAACCCTAAGTGGCAGGGCAAAAAATATTAGTCGTAGAAGCGGTTGGCTCAGGACTTGTACATAAGATAGTAGCACAGCCTAGAACTGCTAGTTACATGTAACCCCGATGCAAAAACGTCTCCGAGAGTCTAACTAAGACTCCGACTCATAAATTACGACTAGTGATATACCGACTTCGGCGCACACGTAAAATAGATCCAAAATTCAACAAGAGTAAAATTAGAGTCAAAATGTAAACTCTCCAAATCGAAATACGACAGAGAGAGGATGTATATCAATTGCAGTAATGGCTTTTGAACATAACATTCTCTAAATATCGTTCAGAAAGTCTCCTAACTATTTCATTTCCTCACGATTATGTAACAACTCTCTTCAACAACGATGACTGAAGTCAAAATGCTTTAATAATCAAACCGAAAGGGTATCCCATTCGGATGAGCCGTCAAGAGCACTGCAAAGACCGAACGAATTTTCGAGGGACCAACAGATCAAGAAATCGAATCATCCTTGTCGCTTAAGGTCAACCGACTTCCCCGACTATGAGGTGGAAAAAACATCCCCCTCAGTGGCGGGGTGAAAACGCACTAGCCAACGAAATCTTAATAAAAATTAACATCAAAACCTAAAAGTCAAATTTCCCGAACTAGCATATAATAACATTTTCCTTTTATTCTCCTCTTCCGAGGATTTTTCTCTATTTTTCAATATTTGTCGTGTTTCGAAGCACCTACTTTAAATACTACTCACTTTTTGTGTTTTACCAGTGTATACCTATGAAATGCGGATTTTTCTAAAAGATGGTGTCACACATGCATTCCTAAGTGTGGTGATTTGACAAACATAGCATTTTGTTTGACTATTCCTAACCTATATAAAACCATATATATTAAAAATTGTGAGAATATAAATTCATGCTATTCTTCTGCTTCTGCTACCAAAAAAGATCATTTGCGAGAGGTTTTGATTGATTACTTCATTTTGGAAAAAGAACTACTGCTCAAACTTATCGAATACTTGTAGAAGCTTACGACAAACAGGATATTAGTGAACGTTGGTTCAATCCATTCAAATCGTGATTTTGATGCAAAAGACAATGCTAAGGAGAAAACCATTGAAATTATTTGAAGATCCAGTGTTGCAAGCATTGTTGGATGAAGACTCCACTAAAACTCAATCACAATTTGCAGAAGTACTGAATGTGACTCAAAAAAGTGTTAGCGAGCGTTTACTCGCGATGGGAAAAATTCAAAAAGAAGGAAAATGGGTACCACCAGCAAAGAAAATGGGTTGATTGAAGACAAAGGAATAATTGAAGTCACCAGCAGAGAAAGATATAAAGTGAAGATATTCCTGAATCGAATCGTAACAGGTGATGAAAAATTGATTTATTTTAATAATCCCAAACAAAAAAAATCATGGGTCGATCCAGGCCAACCACCAACATCAACTGCTAGACCAAATCGCTTTAGAAAGACATTGCCCTGAATTTGAAGGGTACTATTTATTATGAACTTCTCAAACCTGTAGAAGCATTTAATACTGCCCGCTACCGACAGCAAATGATCAATTTGAGCCATGGATTGATCCCAAAACGTCTGGACTGGACCCAAAGACATGGAAAAGTGATATTTGTACACGACACTGTTCCAGCCCGCACCACAAAAGTTGTGAAATAAACTTTAAAAGAACTGAATTGGGATGCGTTACCTCACCTGCCATATTTGCCGGACATTACACTTTCAGACGATCCCTTGTTGGGGTCGATGGTGTGCAGATTAGCTGAGTAACATTTCGTTAATTTCGAAGAAGTGGAAAAATGAGTCGATTTATAGATTACTTCGAAAAACGAAAGTTTTTATCGTCGCGAAATCAATCTTTTGCCAGAAAGTTGGGGGAAAGCCGTAGCGCATTTAATGGCACATACTGCGTAACTTGAACCATTCTCATCAAATTAACAACTGTTTTTCCTCTAAAAAAAATCGCTTTTCATAGGTATACACCAGATAATTTTGTTTCCACACAGAGAAACGACCATTACAATAAGTATTGATATAGAAGAAGTTATTATTTTGACAATATTTCAAAAACTTAATTTGTATTATTATTAATATAGTAATAATGTATACTTTATAAAAACTTGTTAAGCTAGAACTGTCAATGTCAAAAATAAATAACTAAAAATCCTTACTTACTGCTAGAGGAAAAACGCTTTAGCATAACGAGAAGTTGAATAACGATATAACATCCTTGTGAGAATAACAATAACTTTCGAACATGCATTAACTTCATAAGCCAATAGTCCATAACAAATTAATAGAAAAAGCAGCATAAGAAATATAAGAAAGTTATAAGAGATATAAGAAAGTTATAAGAGATATAAGAAAGTTATAAGAGATATAAGAAAGTTATAAGAGATACTTAGTACAATTAATACTAAGTATAACTTTCTTTATACATTTCAAATATGTTGTTTGCAAACAATTCTATTTAAAAATCATTATTTGCTATTACATGTCTGACAATAAACGCGATTTTGTTTAACTAATAACTCTAGAAACATTATATATGATTTTATCGTCAACGATTCACATACGGAATTCAAATTATCTTTAATAAAAGAATTAACGGTTATTTGCATATATTTACGGATGAATTCCGTTATTAATCACATTGTTGATGTTTTAAATAGTCCCTGATATAATTATCTGTATTAAAACATTACAATTTAAGCCTTAGTAAAAGCTTCCCTTTGAAGCTTCAGTTCGATCATCTCGAACTAAAGAATTGCTTACATTACGTGCTAATTTAAGACCATTAATTTACCAGCAGTAAAGGTAAGATTATTTGTCATTTACTTTATTGCTCTTTCTTGAATCTCAGGAACGATCTTAATTGTTTCATCTTTACTAAGAGGTCAATTGATTTTAATATTTTCGTTACTAACCGACACATAAGATAGCCGATATATTTCTCAACCGATTTTAAATGCTCAAGACTTATGATTTTTGAGAATTCTGTAATACAGTTAAAGAGAATAGGAGCATTCTCTTTAACGAATGCCAATCAAATAACGTTCCAGAATCCATTTCTAGTTTCTGATCTCGAATCAAAAAACAATAATCGAACCTGACCAATACAATTCATATATGAATTTTTTTTTAACACATTGATAGCTGACGGTGTTTCATCGTCTGTTAGTTAGTTAAAAACATACCGAAACGTTTAACCGACGAAATATGTTAAATATCACAACTATATACGAATTAGGAGATAGTAACAATGATAAGAAACTAGACAGCAGAAAACAAAATAGTATTTTTGAGTGTAAGGCATAATCAAGTAAGGCATAATTTTGATTCTTGATCATGTGCATAATCAAGAATCAAAAACATTTTGAAATTGAAACCCTAACCATTCAAACAGATATGATTTTAAACCCTAAAAATTCAATAATGCTATCAAATTCTGAGTTTCCTTTAATTACTAATTTTTACCTACTTAGACTGAAGATGCGTCGCATAAAGTGAATAATAATCACGTAAAAACTACCTTTGATATCCCCATTAGTCTAGGTTAAAAATCGTATAAAATGAGGTGTAAGAGAAAATGGATAGTACAGATATGATTTTTTTTGGTTTTGTAAAAAAAAAACTGGATGCATGATTGAATCATCGACTCATAAGCTTGTTTTCTAGATAATATCAATACTCATATGGATTTTTTGAATATAAACACGATTTGCGTAATAGGTTCAGCTACATTAATAAAATTAATTATGGAGGGGAGCATGTTCTGCAGTTAAAATTCATTTACCTTAATTTATAAGAAGTTTTAATTCAATTTTTCCCCATGGAAGTAGAGGAAGTGTATGGTCTACCAAACTTCATATCTGAAAGATGATCCTCCCAGTGCAACTTTTCCATTTTCATGAGCTTGGAAAGGACCAGTAATTTCCTTTAGTCATGGGCCCGACACATACACAGGTAACTGAGGCATAATTTTAGCAATTTGTTACGATTTCCTTAAATATATACCAACCCATTGTATCTGTATAACTCGGATTATTCCTATCATACAGTGAATTCTCCAATTATTATTTTATGAATTTTGCGATCAAAAAATATCGTATCAACTCCTTTTCTTATAAATATTAACACACAAATGGGGGAAAATTATATTTATCCAATTGCTAGAAAATAAACAAATGCATAAGAAAGAAATATCCAAACACAGGATTTTTTTAACTGCATAAGACGTTTATAAAATCAAAAATTTCAACTTTTCGAAAATTGCCTTTTTTTTTTTTTTTTTTTATCCCTTTCATTATTATTCTAAGGAATAAAGAGCACAACTAGTAAACAAAACACGGATTCCAAAAAATGTTAAGAGAGATTTTCTTTGACACAAAAATTAAAGAAATACATTAGCTATTATCATCATCAATTTCAGTAATTATTTTATAGTTGTTGCAGGCATTTTTTTTAACTCAATAACATAAAAATTATTCATTTTCTATTTCAAAAAAAAATTCAGGAGAGAAGAAAAATAAGGTAACATATCCATTTTTCAAATAATTACCAATTTTCAAAATTAATTTAAAGTTATTTGACTACTTACAGTAAAATTGTGCACTATGATGAGATACACGTTTTTTACAAAAGACAAAAATATTCCTAGTCTTCAATAAAATTATTCACAAATTGTTTAATGAAGCAACTTTAAATTTAGTATAACTTCTGAAAAAATAATTAAAACACAAAATCAATGCTTTAATGTAATGCAGAAAAGCATGCCTAACTGTGAATATCTATTAGGGGGTAAAAGCCGTTAAAAGAAATTAAAATGATAAGCATTGAAAATAAAGGAAAGATTACAACAACAAAAAAATAGAAAAAGGAACACCTAAAAATAATTTTAAAACTTAGATTGGAGTTACATATGCAAAACATCTTGATCATAATTTGCTATTATATAATTACTTAATCAAAATTTACTATATTATGACAATTCCAAAGAAATATTTAAAGTAGTGTTATATGTTTAAATAATGAAATAAAATAAATTTAGACAGAGAGTTTCATCATTTTACATTAAAAAATATGATACTCAAAATGAATAAACTAAAAGATTTAAATCTTTAAATATATATATATACAAAAGCTGAGGGGGAAAAAACAACAGAATCATTAAAATGGATAATTTTGTGCCCAAAAAAAATGAAAAAATTTTACTAGAAGCTCTTATGATTTTTAAATTAAAAATAATTTATTTTAAATTATGCATTATGATGACAAAAACTTGTATATGCATTAACACAATTTTTAAATTGTATTATCAAAGATTTTATTATTATACAAGAACAGACTACATTCTCTCCAATGCCAACTGAGAATTAACACTGAATAAAGGTAATAAATAAAACCTCTGAAAAAATGGCTAAATCTGATAACAGCAAAGTACTTTTTGACAAAACACTTTAAATCAAAAATAAAATCATTAAACAAATTATTTAAATTTTAAGACACGTACATAAATAATATTAGCTAAAAGTTTTATTTGATAGGATACAAAAAATATATCATTTATAAAGAGAAGGAATCAGAATTTTAACTGTAATAACATAATTGCAACTTCATATGCGATAAAAGATATATAAAATTTCGAACACAAACAAGTTCGCTCTTTAATTTCGTTTCCTAAAAAAATAAATCCTTTTTGACTGGAAAGATAATTTGAAACAATTCCAAGTCACACAACTGATTATTAACAAACCATTTCAAGCATTTGTCAATAGATGGAATTTCAATATAATATTGAATTTATATTAGCAGTCATAATTTGAATGACCTACGAAAGAGAATTTGCCTTTCAATAATGAACAAGAAAAAGACAAAAACTTGTACATGCATCAAAATAAAATCTAAATCCTTTTTTACATGAAAAAGTTCTGTAGTAAAACTAAAAATAATTTCAAACGATATATATCTTAGTTTTAAGAAAATTTCCCAACAATGAAATATACAATTGAATTCAACGCTAATGTGTAACTTTGACAACACATTTCCATCCATGGAGTAATCTTTTTTTATAGCTACATTCTTGTAAAAGTGATATCCCGATTAAAATCAGAATAACTTCGAAATAATTTATTAGAAAAACAATTACATCAGTGAAACTTCCCAACATTAAAGAATAAAACACTAAAAAAATAATTTACTACTTATTAAAAAGGTAACATTATAATATTTCCCTTATTTCTTTTCAATGCAATCAAAAGAATATTCCAGGGATAAAATACTAATTTTAATTTCAAAACTTTAGGGGGAAATATACTGAAATACATGAAAAAGTTCACAAAATTTTTTTTTATTCTTCAGTTGTTTTTTTTTTAAACTTTATTACAAATTTTAGGAAAAATATAAAAGATATTAAATTACCTCTGGTTCTTTAGGCTCTTGAAAGCGTATACTACTTCTTCCTTCAGAAGTAAATTTGGAAATATTTTCATAATCATGATCAGCAAATTCATCTTTAGCTGCTTCTAAAAATATATTAATATTTATTTTTATATTGTCTATGCTGAATTTTTAACCAAATGTAACTACAGGTAACTCCTGTATAACACAGCACGTTTTCACCATGATTTTGCTTCAATACAATTCCAGAATTATCTAAATGCTTAATTTGAAATTAGTGAAATCTCCATTCAATATGAAACAAAATAATAATTTTTAAGTGCATGATACCTCAATTGTAAAATTTTCATTTGATGTGCATATCATACCAGATATGCCTACAAAATTTTGAATACACATTTTCAAAAGCTAGTTCAGAGAGGAGAATATTTTGCTATAAAGTACACAATTTCTATTAATAGTACTCAGAAGCAATTATGAAGCAAACATTCTTTCAGTATTATTCAATACAAATTAGTATGTAACACTTGCAATAAAAATTTCTTTAATAAATATATTTCTCACAGCAATTTTTTTATTTTGTAAAACTAACTTTTTTTTTTTTTGCATTAGTTATTTGTTTCATATAGCATGGATTAGCATAACGTAGTATTTTTTAGAAACATTAAAACAGTGTTATACAGGATTATCTGTTTCGCAATTATTATTAAAAAAATTGATATACAAGAGAACTGTAGCATTCATGTTTAATATTTTTAGCACTTTCATATCACAATTAATTATCAATTATCAACATGAACAAGTTTGTGAATTCAGTAAAAATTATTCGTCACAAATTATAGTAATATGTATATTAAATTTAATTTTATAATCATGCTTTGTGAAGTAATATAAATTTAGTCAAGAAAATTTTATGATTGAATCGAGTTATTTAAATAGAAATTCAGAGATTAGTTCAAGAATCACTAAAAAGACAAACTTCAAATTTTTAAAAATAGCTTCTCATACCAATAAATATGCATAGTAGCTCTAAGCTAAAATTGTTCTATATCTCTACCTTAATTATCCCTGACATTAAATCAGTGATGAGATTCAATGAGCTTGCATCAGTTAATATAATCATTATCTGATTTTTTTTATCAGTTCAGCGAATAAAATGTTAAAATGACAGGGGGAATCAGGACTCTGTCCAAATAATGGTAAATTTTTATACACTTAAAATCATCATTAAAGCAGCAAATCAGTATTATTTAGTCTGTTTTCCATACACACTTCCTTAAAATGAGAAAAAAGCAAATATTAAAAGGAAGAAACTTTCAATTTGAATTAGATATGTAGTTTAGAGTTATAATCCATTTCTTAAAAATATTGCATGTGTGTGTATGGGCATATTTCCCAATTTATATTTTAAATACTCAACTCATAAATTAAATTTTAAAGAAACATTGAATTAATTTTACTTCAGTACAAAATTAAGTTATTTTACAACTATAAAATAATATGAAAACATTGAAACCAATTTAAGGAATGTTTCATACCTTTCACAGAAATCTCGATAAGAATTTTTATTATTTATTAAAATATCAAATAATAAAAATATATACATATCTGTATTAAATTATTCTCGAAATTTGTTAAAATTTCCTTTAAAAAACCGAAAGAAACGAATCCTTTACTCAGGCTATATAACACCAGAAAGCAAATTGATAAAAATTCGATTAAATTAATAAATAAAAATCAAATTTTAAATTTTACTGTAATTTTTGAAACATGTTTCAGAAAAACTAACAAAAAAAAATCATGTTTTGATATACCTTCGCCTTGATAATCCGGCATCGGAGGGGCTGGAGGATTTTTCTTTTGTCCGAAAACTAACTGCTTCAATATTTTAGCCATATCTTTGCAAAGTTCTTTCCAAATCAAATGTGAAACTAATGCACCTGTCAACAGTCAACACAAGATGTCAATTCACTGATGACTCATCCGGGGGTTTTTCTCAAAAAAATATTGTATTAATGCAGTTTTTACATTTTGTAGATTCAATTCTGTTTATACCGAAACATGATCTCGAATAATAAAGTAATTAGTTTCAGAAATAAAAGAGAGTTACACACGTGTTCCTCAAGCGCTCAAATGTAAATATTCAAACATCACGCAAAACATCTTTCGTACATGCTCACATCACTACCAGAACTCAACAGTTCATTCAGAAGTTGCGAACCATAACAGAATTATAACATTAGAGAATATTTCCGCTAGATTTTTCGAAATTTCCTCACTAGAGGGCAGTAAATGGCTGGATTTTGGGGAGAATCTTCCACACTGAGATGAAATAAATACTGAGTTTTAAAAAAAAGCGTCTAATAAAACAAAATTAAAAACATTTCGTGGAAAATTAAAGTAAATAAGAAACAAACAAAAACAGCTATGGTGTTAATTGATGTAAGAAATAAATAATCATTGTTAAAACAAGAAAAATTATTGAAAATACTAACTTTATTATTTCTTTTTTTTTTCTGTTTCTCAAAAGGAATTGTCTCTTAGAAAAATAAAATATAAAAAAGGCTAGATAATCCCAAGTGAGAGTTGAAAATATTTAAATTATTCATAATAATTTATTATTTTTTTTA
Organism: Nephila pilipes; assembly: GCA_019974015.1. Lineage (NCBI taxonomy): Eukaryota > Metazoa > Arthropoda > Arachnida > Araneae > Nephilidae > Nephila > Nephila pilipes. The sequence goes on along the minus strand of BMAW01012514.1, from coordinate 82,554 downwards.
ATGATCAATATGTACAAAAAAAAGGTTTAAAAATACACGAAATCACTGAATGAAAAAAAACTAATTTAATATTAAAATTATCTCTCATTAAAGAGTTTAATATATATCAAAAGTGATACTATTCAGAACAATCATTAAATATTTTCAAAGCTATTTATGAAAAATGTTTATTGAAAAAAAAAACTTTAATGAATTTGTTGAGAGTTGTAATGAGAGTTGTAAGTAAATTGAGCATAAGTTAGCTTTCCTCTATTTAATCTATTTGTTCAAATAGATTCATTCTCAAACAGACAAGTAAACTGTTAATATAGTAATTAGGAATTCGTATCATAAAATCATGTAAAGGATCTACTGAAAATGAGCCAAATATTATGTTAATTTCTTACTTAGTAATTAAATGTCTATCAGCCATTGTCACACAATTCTGTTCAGAAATATTTTTTATATTAAAATTAACAAACAAATTTACTGTATCAATTAACTAATTAATCATTTCATTTCAATAGAAATTTTAAGCAGCTTCCAGTCAAATATGCTGCCTATTGATACTGGAAAAGTACATGTATGGGAAAGTAGAGGGGGGGAGGTATGGCACAATACAAATAATTCGAAATAAAAACCACGTTTTTAAAAAACAACGTTTTTATATAATGACAAAGTATATTAATTATTATACATCAAATTCTAAACAAACGCGTGATAAACACATAAAAAATTTAATTATAATTTCAATTTAATCAATCATTCATTGAATATTTTTTACTGAAAAATTTTACAGCACATACAAGCCTTTCCTTCTTAGTTTCCAAATATTTTTTGGATTACCAGATCTAACCGCGTGAAGGTGAGGGGAGGCTAATTTGAGTATGATTGGCTAAGTGTAGATAAATCTACATGTATTACACGTCATACTCTTCTAGATTCAAAAACGTGGACAAAACACAAACGAACCTTGCTAAAAAATTAAGAATGGAGCAAATAAAAGTTATGCATCTAATAATTTTTACTAATTCATGATTTAGAGTCGACATGCCAATCATTTAAATTTTACTTTCTTAGTACTTCTGAAATGCTGTATATCAAATACTAGAAAACATAATTTTTAACTTTAAAATTTACTTAAAAAGACACATTTGTGAGCGTATTAAAAAATTCATAATATAAAATCAAAACAGGCATTTGAAAGTTTGTAAGTCATTCTATTAAAACTGGGAACCAGAATTCAGAAAAAATTATTGTGATATGACATGGCACCAAATATTGGAAACTTTCTTTCTTGCGAATGATTACTGACTAAAAGTCAGCAACCCTTACTATCTAGGGGAGATAGTATCTCCCCTTTGTGAGTAGAAAAGTTTTACGATACCTCATGCAGCGTATGGGGGAATTCCCTATGTTCCCCGAGGGGGAAAGAAATTTTTTTCTCAAAGCGCCGAGTAGAAGGGATATTTTGACTTATTAAAATTATTGAAATATGAGTTCAAACTTGTCGCAAATGTCTACATATTGCATTGTTAGGCAAGTAAGAATGATTCCCAAAATTTCAAAGCTCTAGCTTTATGGGAAGTTGGTTAAATTAACGATCGAGAATTTGATGACACACACACAAACACACACACTCACACACCAAGTGAAATTCAGAAAAACGTTTTAAAAAAAGGTTCACATGTAACAAGAATGAAATATAGTTATTCACTGTACCACATATAACTATAAAAACAGGAATCTTTATCAAAGGTTAACAGTTACTCTTTTTTTTAATAAAAAGAAGTAGCTATTCTAAAGTTAATAATTGCTACTGGATGTATATATATATTAAGTTTATAAAAACAGTCGAAACCAATTTCATTTTAATTAATTATTTTATTGTAGTGGAGAGTGAGACCATTTCCACACGGTGGAAGTTTCAATTCCACGTTGGATAAAGAGAAAAGAACAGTGCTTAAGATTTTGAGAGTGAGAGAGTAAAATCAAGAGAGGGTTTTTCGCTGTGTTTTTGGTTATATAGCAGAGATTTCTCACAATAAACGTCATAGAACATGTGGGGGAAATTGAGGGACTTCGAGGGAATTTAAGTGTTGACTTAAAATCTGGTAGGGATTATCCCTAGAGGACTGGAGGCGTGGAATGTGCTTATTCTGCGAATTTTTAAAACCGTGTGATTGCATAATTTAAAGTTAAAAAGGAATGGTATCAGGAGATAAGAATGAACACTTTACTTTTAAATGAGAAAATGAGAAAAATTAGGAAATTAAATTATTATTATGAGAAATTAATATGAATAAGTTAAATCATTACACACACACACACATATATATGTAGAATGTTTACATTTTGAGATGCCTTCCAATACTAACCACGAACTGGGTCTCTACTTCGTGACCTCTTTCCAATGGGTCTACACGAGTACTGGGAGATGGAAGGGAGCGGCCAACAGAGGAAAAGTGTGACCTGATAGCTCCTTAATATGTATAAACAATAGTTCTGATTTAATTTTGTAAATACTGCACAATAATATATGGTTTAATTAAATGCCCTCTTCTAAAAATCCGCTTTGTTTTGTGCGTGAGTGTGTGTGTGTGTGTGTGTGTGTGTGTGTGAGAGAGAG
>BMAW01012514.1:59015-75068 GCA_019974015.1 Nephila pilipes | reverse complement strand
TGTGTGTGTGTGTGTGTGTGTGTGTGGTGAGAGAGAGAGAGTGTAGACGGTGGGATGGTGAGATTGTACATCCCAGATCGACACTGACTTGTTCTTTGAAAAGGAGCTGGGTTATCTAGAGGTTCCTAATGTATAGTGCATTTTAAAAATGTCCGGTTTTACCTATCACAATTGCCAATGACGAAAAATCCTTTTAAAAAGAATAAAGACATTTAAGATCCCCATGGATCAAAGGATGCTGGAGTTTGGATCAAACCAGATCTTAGTTTGCTAAATACAACTATAAACTAACACATAAAAATCGAACAAGAGGCTCTAAATCTGTTAGGAAGCATGCTCGAACATTACTTATACAGTTTGTTTAAGGCTTTAAAATGAAATTTTCTGTGACCTGTGAACTTCTCTACTTTTTAATATTTACTTGTAATAAGTTAATAAATGAATCCTTAAAAAACGTGACTTTGTGGTCCCCTTGTCATTTTTTCCTGGTTCCATTAGTCTCGTAAAATACACCGAATCACTCAATGTAAGTTCCTCGACATGATTAGAGTTGTCAAATAATAAAGCTGATTCTGGATTGCAGACTGTTGCATTCTAAAATCTTAGCACATAGATTGCAGCAGTACAACCCTCATAAAGAAAGCTATTCCATAAGTCAAGCTGTTCTGGATACGAATAACAATCAACATAAGTGATTAATATGTTATAATTTCTAAGTTATAAAAATTGTGATCGGATTGTAAGATGGGTACACAAAATCTTCGAGGATCATTCGATAAAGCCTTAGAAAATCCAAGAGATGGCGCTCGCAGCATTGGAAATGGTTTGTTTTCAGTAAGCATCATGACTCACTAAACAGTTGTCTCAGCCTCAGTTATTTCCATCACATGGTTTCATTTAAGTTATACATTGAAGCAAGAAATTTGTGTTTAGTTAGAAAAATTGGGGAAAGTGTGTTTCGAACTATGATTAAACACTTGTATTTGAAAAGCTTAACGCCAAAAGAGATCAAAGCTGAGTTGAAGGAAGTTTTTATGACACATCTGCTCCTGTGTTTGTACCTGTTTACAATTAGATAAATGAGTTTAAATGTAGCGATACATCCACAAAAGAAGAAACATCGTTCGGAACGTTCAGTGAAAGTGACTGCTCCTGGAATGATTGACACAATCTATGGAACGGTTTTGAGTGATTGACGAATCAAAATGCGAGAAATAGTTGAGGTCCCAGACATATCACAAGGTAGTGTTTTCAATTTTGCTCCAAGATGTGGAAAAAATCTCAGCAAAAAGAGTGCCGTATTTGATCTCAGTGAATGAAAATCACAACTGTGTGGTCGATTCTGAGGCTACTTTGTCGCTTTTTCGACACAGTCCTGACGATAAATTACTACACTCCAAAGGCAAAAGAACAATCAAAACAATGGATTTTAGAATGCGAAAGGGCTCCAAAGGAAGCAAAGATGGGGAAATCAGCCGGTAAGGTGACGGCCACAGTTTTTAGGACAAACGAGGAATCATGTACACTGATTTCATGGAAAAAAGGAAAACAATAAATGGAGAATATTATGTGTCGTTATTGCATTGGTAGAGCGAAGAAATCAAGAAAAAAATTCCTCGTCGGAAAAAAAAAGATCCACTTCCATTAAGACAGTGTATGGGGGGATAGCAGTTCGATGACCAAAACATAGAATTAAAGTTTGAAGAATTACAACATCCACCGTATTCACCGGATTTGGCCCCCATTGACATTTTTTTTATTTCCTATCTAAAAAAATGACTCGGCGGACAACAGTTTACGTCGAACGAACAGATCATCAGCCGAAGAGATAACTTCAGAAATTTTACTTTTTGAATGGCTTTAAAAAGATAGAGATACGATTGGAAAAGTATATAGTGATGGAAAAAAAAAACAGATTATATTGAAAAATATAATCTACCTAAAATAATTTGTTTTTCTGTCCTTTTATAAGAACTTATTTATCGACCCTCGTATATATATATATATATATATATATATATATATGTCAGTGAAGTAGCCGCTTGAGGCATGCCTATTACAAACAGAAGTAACAGCCTCTATGAACAGCTTTGCTGCCTGGAACTAATAACAGCCTCTAGTGAACTGCTATACATTTCCTACCCCGTTGCACTTAAAATAGGGACATAAATAGGAATTTGTGAAGACCCTTTACAAAAATAAGCGTGTATTTGAATATTTGCGCCAAAAGTTTCCATATCTAAAAAAGAAAATAGCGAGGCTGATATTTATAGTTCCCCAAACATGCAAATTTTTGCAAGACAAACAGTTTGAATCTAATCTGAATCCTGATGTGTTACATGCTATGTGCAATTTATATGGCAACAATTATTACTTGTAATATATATATATATATATATATATATATATATATATATATATAAGAAAAATAATTAGAAAGGAACTTTTGAAAAAAAAAAAGAATTGAAAAGAACATTTCGGCAGTGGAAAGTCTCAAGTGATATCAAGGAACTATATTATGATTTCATCTTACCATTCATTTCGGAGAAGGAATTGTTTCCATCAGCAGCAACCGGTCAGGTAGGAAAATATTTTTTTTGTAATTTTTAAAATGTATGCGTCAACTAGAAAAGAGGTTGAACGTTGAACGAACAAGAAAGAGGTCCTCGTTGCGCACGAATTGGACGAAGAAATGTCCTCAAATGTAAAAACTGATGATTTAAAAAATATTATAGAAAATCGTGACTGATTCAAGTCGGATCCAGAATTCGTAAAGAATTTAATTTAATCAGTGGTTGATGATAGAAAAGCTCGAACTGCCATTAATGATGAATCTGATCAGGAAAAATTAAAGTTATTAAGGTTAGAAAAAGAAATCGAACTTGAGAAATTAAAACAATTAAGTCCAAATGACTCTTCTTTACATGAATCTGTTAGTGCTCATGTCGAGTCATCACCTCCAAGTTTAGAGAATCTAATTAAATCTGTGAAAATATTAGCGACACCCGTTCCATCCAGAGCAGAAAACTTTCACCTTTTCTTTAAATCTCTAGAAAAAGCATTCATACATAAAAATGTTCCTGAAGAACAAAAATCAGAAATTCTACTTAATATTTTAGGAGATAGGGCTAATAATCTTCTGATCTATATAAGTGATGATGAAATGGGAGATTACAACAAATTTAAAGATACGGTTTTAAAACAATATCAGCTAACGCCACTAGAATGTTTTAAATCATTTCGTTCCGCACATAGATCTCCGAATGAGTCACATGTTCAGTTTTCATCCAGACTTTTGGCTATGTTTGAACATTATTGTAAAGTAAGAGAAGTTTCAGAGTTTAAATCATTATGGGACTTGATTGTGTTAGATGAACTCTTTCAATCCCTGGATCGTGAAACCACTGCACATATTTGTGTAAGAGCTGGTGAGAAATGGCTAAACCCCCTTGATATGGGTCGAAAATGTTATCTGTATTTTGCGTCTAAAAGCAAATCACTCCGCGAGATTTCTTATAATTCCAAATTATCGATAGGATTCGAAAACAGGAGTTTATATAACCAAAGTCAAAGAAGAATAACGGAAAAACTTTCAATAAATAGCCATGATGAATATTTATCCGGCAATCGCGATAATAAGTGTTTCATATGTAACAAATCTCATTTTGCCAAAAATTGTCCTCTAAGATTTAAAAATACCTCTAGAATTAATCAATCCAGTGACCATGTTAATATGATAGAAAATGCAAATGGTGATGATAATAATTTAATGTTAGGAATTGCAACAAATGCTTTAACTGATATCCCACAAAATAAATTAAAATATGTTGATATCTTAGTAGATGGTAAAAAATTAAGAGTTTTAGAAGATAGCGGTGCACAATGCATTGTATTAAAAAAGTCTTCCAAAATAAACGTTCCATTGGTAAATTCACATTAATTTCGTGTTTCGGCGAAAGAGAAAAAGCTGACGTTGCATATTCTAATTTCTCTTTGCCAAGGTCATCAAATGTAATAAGGAGCAAAGCATCATTGAGTAATCGTTTGCGCGTGGATGATATAATACCACCTTCTATTTATTCTATGCTTTTGGAAGGTTCAAAGAGCGAAAATGAAAATACGATCCATCAAAACAGTTTCAAGGACAATTATCAGGGTTTGATTGAGGCAGTAAAGTGTGTGAAATATCCTAGTCAGAATAAAACAGATGGATTTGCTTTATTTTCGTTACAGATTAAATCATCATTAGAAAAGGATTGTTTATTTGATTCAAGGCGCATTACAAACTCAAAACTACGTTCGGATATAAATTCTTCAGTAAATAACTATCGTCCAAATAAAACGGAAATTGTTGATTTACAAATAAAAAACAAGAGGATCTACGACAAGAATAGGAAGAAACGTACGAAATATCAAGTTGGTGATATTATCGCCATACAGAGGACCCAGTTTGGTGGAGGTCTCAAGCTGAGATCCAAATTTTATGGACCGTATAGAATAAAGACTGCTCATCTCTATGAAAGATACGAAGTAGAGAAGATTGGAGATCATGAGGGACCACAGCGAACCACTACTGCAGCCGATCATATGAAGCCTTGGGCAATGGATTTCTAAGCCAATACCTGCAAACTACCTTCTTTGTATAATTTCTTTGCTTTCGTTTTGTTTGTTTTTCAGGTACATGCAGATTCTTAAATTCCTGCTGAGGACGACAGCAAGGTCAGGATAGCCGGTTGTGGAAATCGAACTTCGACTTATCGCCCAGAACGCGGCCATAGAACGTCTCACCACCAGAGAGCGCTGCTACTGTCTCGGCGACATTTCACTAGGGGAAAGAAGACGTTTGCGTAGGAAGACGCCATTACGAGATTGGAGTGGGCACACGGAGAGTCAGAAATATCGCCGCTAAAATCGTTTTACGAAATAAGTGCATGGAGCACAACCTCACTGGAATGAACTAACGCTTATTGGATCAAGATACTATTTACGTTTCGTTTAAATTTCATACTTAAGTGTCTATTCATAACCGCTGTAAATAAAAATAACTTCGAATAAACCGAAGTATCATCATTGTGAATACCCGGACTTTACATATATATATATATATATATATATATATTTATGGGGGTGAGGGGTGTTAGTTCTGGAAACAGAAATGTAGAATACGATAGTAAAAAAATTGCAGAGTTTAAAAGATGCTCTGTTGCGGTCATTCATTAAATAGTTTATTATCTAAAAGACATAGAAACATTATAATACATGCCTGGTTATATTTCCTGAATGTTAGTGCACAATTTTTAAGCAAACTTTGTGTTGGAACTTACAAAGACATAATGGAAGAATTTATACCTGTCTACTATCAAGCTAGATACAACATATCACTAAAATGCCCTTCTTAAAATCACATGGTGATGTCTCCTCAGAAAACTGTGGCGCTTTCTTTTTTCATATGAAAAAAGAGAACGATTCGTCTGGACATGTCTGCAATGGACGAGCATAACAAATTAAAGTTCTCACTTTCAATGTGTGTTGGCACATTTCTCCTGGATCACCCAGAGAGATACTCCGGATAATCTTCACAAACGATAAGCAAAAAGATAGCGTGAGTAAAAATGAAAATTTGTCGACTGTCATTCGTATTGCTGTATTCTTATAGTTTTATGAACAAAATATAAACAGAGAAACTACTCAGAAACTTAAGTCGGAAAGCTATTTTAAGAATAATTTTCATGTTCATTAACCTTCAATCTAAAAAGGATGAATATTTTTTCCTCTACAAAATTTTCACTGTAAAACAGTGTAATATGTATTATGCTTTTTTGGTTGCAATACTCAAAATTTGTTTCCAGAAATCAAAAAGAAGAATTTTGATAATTTGAAAAAGCGAGAATTTCAATAAACTGATAGTATGTTCTGAGAGAGTTTCATTTTTATCTATTTATCATATAAAACTTGTTCGCAATAAGTAATTTCTCGTGATGCATGCTGTGATTATTCCCCCTCCCCAAATACATTATTCCTTTGTTACATAGTTGATAGTTCAACAATTTTTCAAGATGATTCATAGCTATGATATAAAGAGATCTTGTTTCTCTAATAAATAAAAAAAATGTTAAAACATCGAAAAATAATAACTGGCTTTTTTTTTAATTGAGCAAAAGGAATTTTTTCTTGTTCTTCTTTGAGGTACAATGTATATTATCTCCGTCCCTTCTCACCTTTGGTATAAGAATAACTTAATTATGATTTTACTATACATGTTATCGAAATCGATATTGATTGGATAATGAAATTCAGTTTTAAAATATATTCAGACAACTCTCTGGGCAGATATTTAACTGAACCGATAATTTTAAACTTCATTTAAACTTTTTTCAAAAATTTTAGCGTCAATTTTCACCGTAGCCTTAAGATATTTAAAACCATTTGAAGAACATTAAGAAATGAAAGTTCTATTTAAGTAATTAAAATCATTAACTCCTTTAATTGTTCAATCATAACAATATTCAGAATCCAGGTAAGAAAAAAATCATGAATTATGCTTTGCGTGACGATTTTTAAGACGTGCTAAATAAAATTATCTTTTTTTCTCTGCTAAAACATATCGAGTCACATTTTCTAGGACAATTGTTTTGATGAATTGACACCTTATTTGCATTTACTTCTACTTTCTGCACATTTTAGTAGTAGATAGGTGATTCAGTTTATAATTTATAAGTAAATATAATTTCCTTTTTTGTAATATTCGATTTTATAAAAATGTATTTTCTTAAAAATTTAGGTACTCCACTTAGAAGCAACTCATGTAATAGAAAAAATGATTTCAAAATAAAACGATAAAAAAAAGTACAGAAACCTCATGTAAATGTAAATAGAGTTCAACTGTACTTTTTTTCGCCACAAATGTCGCTATGGAAGTGTGATGGGAGTTAATTTTAGGGATGCGACATCGATGTCGATGTTTTATCAATTCATTTATTGTAGCCGATGTTTATGTAACATCAATATTTTGAGCTAGATGTCTTTTTTACAAAGTCGATTTTATAATTTTATGTTGAAAAAAATCCACTCTCTAACATTTTCTCAATTAGTGAATTGAACATTCTATTAAACTTAAAACCGAAAGGACCAACGGTGATGGGTTTTTTGAAAATAACAAACAAACAAAAAAAAAAGCAATTCAAAAGGGTGGAGTATACTAGAAAACATATTCTCTCTCTCGGAATAGGTGAAGACTTAACGGGAAGGGCGATGTCCTTTTCCCTAGTAACAACTAAGTAACCAATCAAATTACAGGTTAAGCAGGGACGTCTTAAGGCATGGACCAACTGGGCCAGTGCCCAGGGTCTCGCCTTTGAGGGGGGCCTCGTCTCGTTCTTTACTCGTCCTCAATAAGATCATGATCAAAATAATTTTAATCGTCAAATGTTATTATCGGACATGAATGGTTGAAGACAGTTTTCTGTATTAAATATTTCTATTTACAACGTTTGCTGAGAATCAGGGAAAATATTAGTTTTATTTCTAAAGCGAGATATATCCAATTTATTGATAAGAATGCTGCTGTAGGAAGGGCAGTCATAGAGATAACAAACACTCCATCCAGCGACCTTTTATTTATCTGCTCACATGTGTTAAGGATCGCTCATGGATGGACAAGAGGTACACTTAAATCCCCTACAGAAGTGACAAAAACATATTCCCTATAATATGACAGGTGTCAGGGCTAATAAAAAGAGGGTTGAAATGACTCTAAAGGAAATAATAGAGCTTTGTCATGCATCTCGAGTCTCTTGAGTGCTCTGTGCTTCTAATTCGCACGCAAGACATTGCTTGGACTTGTATTGACGTTAAAAATTCTACTTCGACTTCATTAAGCCTATTTTGATGAAATACGACTGTTAGATCTTTCATTGTGCTGAAATCATCTCGTGAAACCGGTATCCTGCGGACGGCGGGATCTTTTCTCCCCGTACCGCGTGCTGTATTCAGCGGCGACTTTTTCTACCTTCGTCGGCAGCTGCGCCCGCATGTTCTATATTCAAATCGAGTTCCATTGATCTGATTTCTTAATATTTTGTGATTGTCTTGGTGACTACGGTCTCCGTAGTGTTTCTGCTCATCATCTATACAATTATTTCTTGGACTGTGTGACTTGAAATTTTTCTACGCATTGTAGAAAGGACTGTGCGTTTTCCACGTGCTTGCACGTGAAAAATTGTTTTCTTCAATTGGATTACCTATCTTCTGTATTTTAACTGTGGATATGGCAGTCAACTAATCTTCTGAGGAGGTAACTGATTTTTCCGTTGTCAATTTATGAGAGACTAATTTGGAGGAAACTTACAACAGAAATGGATTTCTAAATGATGCTAAGTCTTGTGAAATGTATTGTGATCAGCTAGAAAGGCTCATTTGCAGTTACACAAGAAATAACAATGATAACTCAATAGACCTAAAATTGATAAGCGAAACCCAGCAAATCATCATACGCTGTGCATGAAAGTCAAATAAGCTCCTCTCAGATTAGCTAAAATCTTATCTCCAGCAAGTACTGGTAAATGTTAAACAACAACCTACTATGGCACTTCCTTCCCCATCCCAAAGCAGTAAAAATAAGAAAATGAAAAAAAACCAAGAGAAAACTGGTTTCGCCCTTAACGGCCAGTAAAAAAAGCAAACGAGAGGATTTTTCCGAATCGGACAATGACTCAGAATCAATGAAGTCCGCTTCCCCCTTGGAAAGCGAAAAGGAAACAAGAGAGAAAGTTACTCTCCCCCCCTATTCCCGTTCAGTCGGAGGACCATGAAAGCGGGGGCGGGAAGAAAACGACGGTTTTACCGTTGTAACAAACAAAAAGAAAAGAGTTCATTCTATCTTTATTGATGAATGCTTGAACACTCCTGATCTGTTAAAGGAGATCAGAGAAAAAACAAAATCTAAAATCTTAGGCAGAATTGTAAACGCCTAATTTAAGTTTAATAAAGTTTTCCCTGAAACGCTAAACGAACATCGCATAATTCGAAATTTCATTTCCGTAAAAAAAAGTTAAAATCTCACACTTTTGAGATGCAGAAGGAAAAAATGTTAAAAGTAGTCATTCGAGGTCTCCCTACTGACTACGATATAAAGGAACTCATCAGCAAAATTCAACTTCAATGGTTCAATCCAGATCACGTTTCAGTCCTGCGCAACAGGCGCAACAACACCAACATGCCGCTTTTCCTACTTGCCCTTAAGTAAAGCAACTGAAACTCAAGATATGTATAACATCTGCAATATTGGTTATTTTAGAGTCAAAATTGAACTCTAAAAAGAATTCTATGCCTGCGCAATGCTATAGATGTCAGGACTTTTACCATCATACTCGTTTCTGTAATAGAACACCAAAATGCCTCAAATGTGCTGGCTCCCATCAAGCTAGAGACTGTAAAAAAACCATTCAAATGCCAGTGAAGTGTGCTCTCTGAGGAGGACCACACCCCGCAAACTACTCTGGATGTCCTAAAAACCCTATTAACGCAAAACCCGTTAAACCTCCAACCGTTCTTGTGTGGGAGGAACGGAAAAAACAACAAGCTAGAATGGCCCCAAATGCTCCTATCACTGCACAAAAAAAACCAATAACCCTTTTAATCCTCCTTTCGTTGACTGTATGCAACAGATATTAAATCAAATGGGAACTATGCTACAGATCATCCAAAGCCAGCTGATCAACATCAAATAATATCTAACACATCAAATTTTAATAGCCCTACACTCCGCATTTTTAGCTGGAACACAAGTGGTCTCAAAAATAAAATTGATGAATTAAAAAACTCAATAGCGTATCATGATTCTGATATTATCCTCATTCAAGAAAACTCACCTACGCCTATCTGACACTATCAAAATTCCCAACTACACCTGTCATAGAAGTGACCGCTTTACCTATAGGGGAGGAGGCACTGCTATTTTTGTTAAAAACATCATTAAATATTTTGTCATTATTTTTCACACACAAACCTTCGAGAACACTACTATTCCCAAATATACTTCGTCCCAAACCACAAGGTTATCTTATTCGGAGATTTTAATGCCAAACACCCCTGCTGGAATCCCGGCAGAGCTAATAGAAATGGTACCATCATATACAACTGGAGGGGGGGCTGACTGGATATAATAGCACCAGATCATCCAAAGCACTTCCCTCACAGAGGTCCACACAACTCCATATCAGATTTCGCAATTGCGAAAATTCTAACTCACTCCAATGTTTCCTCCATAAACGAACTCAGCAGCGACCACAACCCTATCATCATCGACCTTTTGTTCAATAATATTCTTCCACCAGAACTACGAACACACAAAACTACCAACTGGCTCAAATTTCAAGAAGTCATCCATCAAACCATACCTGGAAATCCTATTAGTGACACTGACAAAATTGAAGAAGCAATCAAGAATTTCAACTCTATCGTCCACCATGCTATAAATTGCTCCTCAGTAACCAGAATTATAAATACTTCCCACCTTAGGCTACCTCAAAACATTAGAAATTTAATTAAAACTAAAAATAGGTTCAGAAAATTATGGAATAATACTCGCTACCCTCCCTACAAAAGAGAAGTAAACGCCCTCATCTGTCAGATACAAAGCCTCACCAAAGAACACAAAAACAAGAAATGGAAGAATCTGCTTGAAAATTTAAACCCTGAAGATAATTCATTCTACAAGCTTAATAAAATTATTACCAGAAAGACCTACAACATTCCGCCTCTCAGTGGCCCGAGTGGAATGACATTTTCGGACTCAGAAAATGCTGAAGCTTTTAAAGAAACGTTGGAATCCACCTTCCAAGAAAATATTGAACCCTGTTCAGATGACAAAATTGAAGAAGCTGAGAATGTTGTCTCAAATTTTCTCGAAAACAACCACAATACTCCAAACCCCCCTATGGCTACTCCAAATGAAATCAAACAAATTATTAGAAAACTAGTCAACAAAAAATCACCGGGCCCAGACTCAATTCCAAATATTGTTCTAAAATTCCTTGTCATTACAAGGCCATCACTCATCTTACCAAGATCATCAACAAATGCATCATGTCAAACTATTTCCCCAAAAATTGAAAAAAAAACGAACATCGTCATGATTCCGAAACCTAACCAAGATCATAAATTCTCACAGAACTATAGACTTATCAGCTTACTCAGTACAGCCACTAAGATTTTCGAAAAAATTATTCTAAGTAGAATTAAAAAAACTCAGCAAAGTTATCAACTGCATCTCCCCAGAACAGTGTGGATTCCATAAGGGTCACTCCACTACTCATCAGTTAATCAGAGTAACCAACATAATAAATGAAGGTTTCACTCATAAATCTTATATAATAGGAATTTTTCTAGATGTTAAAAGAGCTTTCGACAGAATTTGGCACGATGATCTGATCTTTAAAATGATTAACTTAAATTTTCCAAATTATCTCATTAAAATCATACATAGTTTTTTGAAAAATAGATCCTTCAAAGTCAGAATTAAAGAATTACTCAAGCAAAGACACAATGGCAGCTGGATGCCCTCAGGGCTCAATTTTAAGTCATTTTTGTATAATTTATTCACATCTGACTTTCAACACCTCGCCAAAGTCAGTGTTTGCCTCTTCGCCGACGACTCTGCTGTGTTAGCACAATGAGCCAGCTTCAACTATACCATCAAAGCTTTACAAAACTGTCTTGATACCCTTGAACTATGGTTAACGGACTGGAGGATCGCAATTAATGTCGACAAAACACAAGCGATCACCTTCAAAAAATTTGGAAAAATTGAACCAACATTAAACTTACAACTTTTTGACGAAGAGATAAACTGAGTCATAGTGGTTCGCTACTTGGGACTTCAATTAGACTCCAAATTAACTTATAAACAACGTGTTAAACACTTTTCAGAAAAATATTGGAACAAAATTCATCTAAGCATCTCTCTTATTGGCAGAAATTCACCATTCTCATTAAAAAACAAAGTGCTACTCTACAAACAAGTTCTTCGACCAATCATCACGTACGTCGCCCCTGATTGGGGTTCGGCTGCAACAACACATACGAAAAAAGTCCAAATTACGCAGAACAAGATACTCGGGATCATGACCAACTCACCCTGATATATCAGAAACTCAGTCATCCACAAGGACCTAAATATTGAATCCATAGATTCTTACATATCCAAACTCTCACGAAATGTTTACACCACCATCCTAAGCCATGATAACGAAATAATTAAAGCTCAAATTATTTTCACAGATCCACACTCTAAATTCAACTTTGCTAATAAAACCACCAAATGGTCTATCCCATTAAAACCGCCTTAATGTCTTTTCTATGTATTAGTTTTACACAAACTTATATGTTCAGAAAATAGCATCATTCTTTTATATCTTTTATTTCCTCTATCTCACATAGTGTTGATACGGAATGGTATCACTGGTACTCCTAGATATTTTTTTTTTCCAATCATTGCTTTCTAGTTAAATATCAACCGCCATCTGTTGGACTTTTCATTCACAACTTATTCCATCACACTAAGCAAAAGCGATGACTCTCTGACGCTCGTTAACCATCTTATGTCTGTCTGTCCTAAAGGAAATCCGAGTGGACTAAATCGGCAAAACCTTCCTTTAAATTTAATTTCTTTGAAACAGCAAAAGTTAATTATGCTTTTGTTTTTGATTTGTATTTCTCTGGGATTTAAGATAATATACAAATATTCATATCGCATTTAAAAAACTGAAATAATATGTAATTGTATTTGCTTTTATTACAGAGAGAATCAAAAATAATATCCAGTTTGGAAAAAATTCTGCTTTTTTTGTGTGAATTTTCTCTCACTCCCCTCTGAACAACATAAAATAATATATTATCTCTTTACAAAATTATATATAAATATTTCAATGGAAATATTTATATATATTTTACATTGATTAAATGCATAAGGGCGCGCTTCCTTCATTTTGAATTCACTATAATCTTCCAAAAGAATTTTCGATGTGTATTGTAATTCAGAGAAATATTTATTTGCTTCTAATATGGAAAAAGTTGTTTTACTCGTTTAAAAATTCAAAAGACTGTCCTTTTTTATTATTATTGATACCCAATTAAAAAAAATATTTATAAAACGAATATATTACATTACTAAAGATTGAAGTAATGTAATATAAATGTAGAAAAACAATCATATAAAAGAATCCTAGAATACAATTTCATAATTTGATAAATAAAAACCTGTACAATAATTTAATGTATTAAGAGTGGGGCGAATCACTTCTACCCTATTCTTGTGCCATATCTAAGTCAAATAATTAAATAACCTACAAAGGGAGACACTAGGCAAATCTCACACAACTATTTATTCAATAGACTTGCAGTATAATATCTGATGTATATTTGCTCTCCTGAATAACACCCTAGATAGATTCACCTATTCAACCAATACCGAATTAAAAGTGTCTTACCAAAATCTCTCCAATTGAGGTTGATTTGGTTTCTTGACTTCACTGCAATCACTATCTCCTGTAGCAACTCTTGATATCGTCTACTTCTTGTAAGGCATAAACTCAGCGCTAGTGCCATTCGGCCTCTATCCTCAAAATTTCCTTTTGCTTATATACTCTCCTATCTAACTCACTTCACTTTATTTCTACTTGCCATTAATTAGATTAATCACTTTTCATTCTGGTTGGAAAGAAATTGCTTAATTTATGCAATCAATCTCAATTAAAGTCCCCAAGTTAGTGAAGAGAAAATGAATAGCCCAAAGTCACAAGAGTAAACATCAAAAATGGAGAAATTCTAGTCCATCACAGTACAAAATAAGAGATTTTTAGTGCATAAGACCACTCACTAGAAAATTTCTATTTGCATGCGTATGTTTAACCAGATTTTTCTGCAGAAAATTGAAATTTATTACATATACTTTAAAACTTATATTGTATTTATACTTTATCACTTATTAATACTTTATTACTTTCCAATACTTTATTACTTACTAATACTTTATTACTTACTAATACTTTATCGCATATTGATATAAAATACTTTTAATGAAAATTACTTACATAAATATAATTCTTCCAATTAATAATTTGTTCCTTAATTTTTAGAATCTATGACTTCCCGTTTATCATAATTAATTTTTTCGTTCGATAAGCATAACAACAAGGAAGGAAGGAAACGTTTTGAAAGTGGAACTACGAAACGCAAAAGTTTAAAGGAAAAGCAGGTATCTATTGATAAATTACCGAAACTCACCTAATTTTTCATTCAAACAAATTCTATATCTAACTTTGCCTCTTCTATCAGTATATCCAATAATGTACCTGAAGTTGAAGGAAAAGGAGGATCACACTATTTGAGTATTCGAAAAGGTAATATAAGATCTACTGAAATAAGTACTGATGACGTTTCAAATATTTTTATTGCATATTCAGATCCAGGCTTGTGGCCTTCATATATTGACAAGAATTTACAGTCTTACTGGGTTGAGAAAGAACCGTCTGTTTGTTCCAACAAACATAAAGATTTTAAAAAATCAGCACGTATATACAATAAGCCAAATAATAAAACTAAAACAAGATACCTGTCTACGATTTGTTCAAAAAAGAGTTACGTAATGGTGAGGTTGTACACCTTGGTTGGCTAGTATATTCTCCGTCACAAGGAACATTACACTGTTTCGTATGTATGTTGTTTTCATCTACCAATTCTACATTCAGCAGTAGCGGATTCAGTGATTGGAAGCATGCAAGTACGACTGTTTAACAGCATGAAAACGCACCTGAACACAGAAAGTGAATGATGAACTACCACAGTCGATTGCAGTTATCTTGTCGCGTAGACAACCAACTTATTATACAATTCGATGAAGAACCTCATTATTCGAAAGAAGTACTATAAAGAATAGTGGCTGTTAAATAAAATTCTTAGCATCAAGAGGACTACCTTTCAGAGAGGAAAACGAAACTATAAAGTTCTGTGAATAACGAAAATTATTTAGGCACTTTGGAACTTCTAAGTAAGTTTGATCCATTTTTAAATGAACATATTAAAAAGTACCTCAATTCTGGAAAAGGTAATCCTTCTTATGTATCAGTTACAACTTGTGATGAATTCATTGAAGTCATGGGGCAAAGTCTTGGAAACTATCGTCACTGAAATACAGAAAGCTAAATATTATTCTATTTCTGATGATTCTAACACAGATGTGACTCTTACTGACCAAATAGCTTTTATTTTATGGTATGTCCAAAATGGTGCACCCATTGAGAGATTTTTGCAGTTTATTAATATTAATGATATACTGCAGAGTATCTGACAGATGTTGCATTCGACAGTGCCTCTATCGTCAAAGTCATACGACAAAGCCTCTATCGCCTGGAAAATATTCAGGATTGCAAGCCCGATCTCAAGAAAAAAATAAATACGTTATATACGTACCATGTGCAAGACATTCTTTGAATTCAATTAGAATATAAACTGTAGAATGTAACTATAATGTAAAAACTTACATTGATTGGGTAATTTTTGTTGAAGGAAATAGAGAAACCGACACAACGTTTGAAAATAGCCACAGCCAGAAATTTAAAATATAGAAACCTTTTTACCAATAATCGACTTTCTAATTTGCTATATACAAAAGCGTAATAAAAAATATGAGAAACTTTTGAAATGTTTGGAATTTTTGAAAATATTTCCAAAATGGATAAGACAGACAATCAATTGATCAATCTCTTCAACAGAGTCTGAAGACAGACTCTCCGTAACAGATCTGCTAGATTCAGGCCGAATCTCCAGCAGATTCCCTGATCGGTCTACAAAGCAGACACCTGATTCTGTACACAGACCGATTCCTCCTCAGATTGACTCATACACTGACTGATCTCGACAGTTGCTCTTGGCGTATTTTTTCCTTTCCGACCAGGCGTGAAGTCACACAGGAAAATTCACGAAAGGTCCGTAACTTTCTTCCCATTCAATTTTTCGTCTAGGTTCCAGCTCCTTCGAATGCTTTCCATTTGTCAC
>BMAW01012514.1:0-54015 GCA_019974015.1 Nephila pilipes | reverse complement strand
ATATATATATATATATATATATATATATATATATATACTCAAAAATAAATTCAATAAACAATTTAAGAAATTCCAATTCTTGTTTTGAAATATTTATATTTTTGCTAATTTTTATTTAAAAATCTGTTAATGTATATTACTTTTGATTTCATTTCTACCCGTCATTTTGACGGTTCTCTGTCTTTTTAGTAAGAAAAAATTCCCATCTGTAATAAGACAAATAATAAGATAAGATAAGACAAATACACTGGTGCTAAAAAATTAAGAGAATTTTCCGATTATGACGATTATCTCTGGAACTACAGGACAGATTTTAGAAATTCGGTGTGTTCATAGGGTTGATATAATACAAAAAACCAAAGAGTAAACTATAGAGTAAAAAAATGGGTTAATAGGGAGTATGGTCCCCTCTTACAGATATATAGGCCTCTCAATATGATTTTAAGTAGGAAATAAGGACTTTATGAGTTTCTCCAGCAATTGGTCCCACTCGTTCAGCAACAACAACAGGACTCTCGGAAGGGTGTTACGAATTGCAATTGCTCTCCCCAGAGCGAGCCAGGCATGTTCTACAGGATTAAAGCCTGGAGATCTGGTTGGTCAATACATTCGGCGAATATCCTCACTTTCCATAAATTCGCCGACCAGCTTAGCTCTATGTGACCTTGTGTTGTCATCCATTAAAAGGAAATTAGGACCAATTGGCTCTCTTAAAAGGCGGATATAGGGCTCCAAGAACTCTTCCCTATACTTCTCAAGAGTCGCAGTGCCTCTTTCAAAAACACAGAGGTGTGTGCAGCTATCCTAAATAATGCCTGCCTAGACCATCAAGCCTCCGCTGCCATAATGGTCAATTTCTTGGATATTGGAGGGCAGGTAGCGGGTCCCTGGTTCTCTCCATATAAAAATACGACAAACATCACTGCTTAGGCCGAACTGGGACTCATCAGTGAAGAGAATGGTCACCCATTGATTCATGCTCCAATCTGTATGACCTCTGCATCATTTTAAGCGGACTCTCCTGCTCAAAGAACTGAGAGGGACGCAAGCAACAGGTGTTCTTGCAAACAACCCTCTCTCATGAAGTTTTCTGGAAATAGTTACCCTTGAAACTAGAGTTATTGTAACTGCATACAACTCTCTCATGAAAGATCTGAGAAGTTGTAGCATTCCTATTACGCCTCGCTGTAATGGACAAATAATGATTTTCTCTGGCTGTCAAGGCTCTCTGACGACCTTGCCTCCGGCTTTCTCTCGACGGCCCTTAAACTATTTCCATAAGTTGTACTTGATACTGAGCGTTAAATCGAAATCTCAGCAAATCTGGATTTGATACTGGCCTGCTTCTAGGCTACCCATAATTCGCCACCTCTTTCCATCATTTAAACGTCGGTGGTTACTCACTTTTACTGTTTGAATTTTAATTTAAGGGATTGCTGCAAAAAAAAAACACTCAGAAATTCGGCGAAATGTGCGAGCGAGCGAAATGCGGATTTTGGAACGTGCGCTTACAAATCCTGTTTTTCGAGCAGTTCCGCCTCCATGCACGTATACGCTTACGTGTTCGACGTACAAAATTTGCAGCTTTGTTTCGAAACATTTACATTCAATTTTAATTTTTAATCTTTTACATTTCATTCAATTATTTTCATGAAATTCTACAAATATGCAAATCCTCTTAATTTTGAACACTAGTGTAATTATTAAATTATGTTCTGTATGGTAATTTTCCAGACATTTAAAACGCAGCTGGACATTGAATTACGGAATGAGGTGTATTAATATATTCAACAGTAACTAGTGCTCATAATTTAGTCCTACGTATTTTAGTGGAAGTAGAATAAGCAGCGAATTTTAGAAATCTCTCTCTACTTCTCAGTGTTTCATTTACCTTTCAACTTCACAATTAGTTTGGAGAGGATGAGAGGAATTCAATAACTAATTAAAAGTATAATTTTTAAGAAATCTCCAGAACCTAGAGGAAATAAATACACTATTTCAATCTTTAATAATGATAATGGAACTTGGATTTAAAAATTGATTTATCTACTCGTATACACTTTGGAAGTTACATTCTTTGGTGCAAAAGTTTCCAATATATACAGGGTGGTGTAATCATACCATTTCTATTATGGTTGCAAAAAAGATAGTAAACAATCATCTTTATGAAATCTTGGTTCGAATATTTTAAATTTTAACAAATTAAAAGCAAATAATTTAGCTGAAATGATTTTCAAAACAACATATGTGGGCATTTTTGAATTTCGTCTATTCAAAAGTCTGAGATATTTTGCCTTTTCAATATTTTAAGAGTCAAAAGTGATCTTTTTGTCTTAAATAAATATATATTTGCAATAGAAGCGTCCAGATTTCATACTGAACACGTAATAACCCACTAAGTGCATTACAATTTAATAATCTTGTATTGCAATATTATCTGTTTTATTTGAAGTGTTTAAAAAATCTGTAATGTTAATTTTGTCATTAAATTCATCATTTAAATTATTTTAAATTAAATTTTTCAGGGAAGCAGGACCAAATTTATCTGAATAGAAAAATAACATGCTCATTATCATATGATTTTTTTTTTCACCTTGTCGAAGTTCTTGTACAGTAATTTGACAACTAAAACTGGACATTTGTCTGAATTATGAATTATCCGAATCTGGCTTCAAAACTGTCAGTTTGGAACTTTGCAGCTGAAACATACTAGAAATTCTGATCTGTTGAAAGTTATTTTATTAGCTCTGGGATGATATTTATCGTATGTCTCATTGCAAAAAAAAAAAAAAAAAAAAAAATCCTGATTAAAAACAAATGTTTCCTTTTTTTGCTTATATATTTTCCAGTAGTCCAGCTATTGAACAAATTTTGAAGGAAAAAAGAATGAATTTGTCACCACATAATGACGAGAAGGGTATACTTTTTTTTAAATATAACATATTGATTTATATATACATTATTTGTCAGAAATCTAAAATATGGTTGATGAGTAATACAGTATCTAAGAAAGTATAACCACATATCTTGTAAATATATTGAAAACAGTCACATTGGTTCTCTCAACTTCTTTTTTTAAAAAAATTAATTTAATATTTTGCTTTTCAATGTTTGTTGGTTTTAGAGATCTTAAGCATAATTTAGGAACTAATTTAGTTATGTTACTCACTTCTACATTCTTAATTTTTTTAAAAATAATGCTAATTTTGGATATATGGTAGGCATTTCTTTATCAGTACAGTGCCTGTTTATTACCTTGTCTTATCTGGCAATGAAATATTGAAGGAAATGCTTGACGCAAACTACACTACTGTTTGTATTTTTAAATTCCCTTGGTATTTTCTCTTCCGTATTTGCATCTTCTGATCATCTGTTGGGAAACGAAAAACGGAAATGTAATATTGCCCCAATTTATTTGATGAACAGATGTGAATACACCAATATAAAGATATTGTTGTAAAATATGTGCATCTTTAGCTAAGTTTCTAGACAAGTTTTTAATAATTATGAGGACATTAGGATTTGATAGAACTACAAATAAATTTAAATACTAATTTCGCATCAAAACAAATTACAGTCCATCCCTGTTATAGTTAGATGACCAATTTTTTTACAATGAAACGTAGGACGAAAAATTTTTTTAAAAAAAATACGACATAAATAAATGAAACATTTTATTAATTCAACTAATTATGCTCACATCCTTTTTAATTGTTTAATTAAACGAGCGTTTTTCCCATTAAATGAATATTTTTTGTCAATTGATCATTCCCTAACAATATATTGGAAATTTCAGAGCAAGAAATATCCTTCATATTGAATTCTACGGTAAGTGCTGCAACCAGAGTATCAACATTCAATCTTGATTTCTCACTTTTTCAAAAATCATTACCAATTGAAAAATAACTCAACTGCTGCATTAGTTCCAGGGCAGCTTAACGTAAATTCAACAAGAATAACTAAATTTTTGAATTGGTTAAACATTTCCACCCATCTTTTAACAATTTCAACATATTGATTTTCCCATTGTTCTAATTTATCAGAATATAACTATGTACATTCAGTCTTCGAATTTCTTTCAAACAAACAATTGTCATCGATTTTAATATCAAGCATTTCTTTCGATAGAAACTCAACAGAATTATCAATATCTACCCCCATTTACTTGCGATCAAGTAAAAAAACACCATTGAAAACTGTTATTTCCTGAGATATTTTCTTCAGATCATTCTTGTACATATTTGAAAGATGTTTGGTAAAAATTCTGCACTTCTTTAGTACATTTTTTCGTTATGCTCGTATTTGATTCCTCTAATTTTGACAATTTTCTTTTCATTATTAAAGGAATAAATTTTTCTTCAAATCGTGATTTATATTGAAGGACAAAATCGTTCAAAATAAGACTAACTTCTGTAGCTGAAATACATTCACCTTCAATCGTTTGAATCGTTTTGTGGAAAATAGGTGCTTGATTATGTACAAAATACATTAATATCTCCGATAATTCATACTTGAAAAAAAGGTTCCAGAAATTTGGACATTTGTCAAAATTTAAAAAATATGAAAGGAGAAGCTCAAATAATTATAAAACATGCTCTATAGCAGCTGTTAGAGAGAGCCACCTAACTTTTGAATATTTTAAAAGTTTATATATATATATATATATATATATATTCTACATTTGTGTCAGAGTTTGGCACGGCATCTCTCAACAGAGAAATTAACAGATTAGTTTTAATATATCGAAAAGGAGGACAGAGAGAAGGACACTTTTCGAGGAAGGACAAAACCTACAAAAGAAGGACTGTCCTCCCTAAAGGAGGATGATTGGTCACCTTAGTTATAGTGAATCGTCTCGGACTCAATAAAAAGTTCACTATTTCCGAAGGTTCTTTGCATTCAATTTTGTTGAAACACTGAATTTTTTAGCAGTGAATAGTTGTTTTGTTATGCAACCATTACCACAATACAATTTCTTAATTACTTATGTGTATAAGTATATTCATCTTGGCGACAGATTTGACGATCATTTTGGTGACTTTGGTGACAAATAGAAGGTCACAGAAAGTGTTGGAACCAAGACTAAAATTCGATTGGGAAGAAAGTTACGGACTTTTCCTGAATTTTTCGTGTGACGTTACACCTGTCCGGAACAGGTATAAATATGCCGAAAACCTCAGTGAGTTAGTGAGTCTTTGGAGCTAGATCGACGGTAAGATATCGGCAATTGGAAGTGGAGAGATCTGGGTGAATTTGCAGAGAACCAGTGTGTATCTGACGGGAATTGTCGGACCATTCCCTGGGAGAGATGTGTAATATTACGGAGATTTGTCTGTAGTGAGAACTAGTAAGCTGATTAGCTGAATGTTGTTCATATAACAGTGATTGTCCTTAAAAGTGCTGTTTTCGGTAAATTACAACCTAAAAACAAGACATCTCAAATGCGGGGATGTCCATCGCACCGGAGACTGCGAAATCGAAAACCCAATCGGCATTAATTGGGGGAATGCACATATTGATTCCTGGCAAGTCTACCTACGATTCCCTAAGGTAAAGCCGAAAAAAGGAGAAGTCACTAAAAGAGGTCGTACAGAAAAATTCATACAGAAATGTTAGAAATGAACATTCTTGCGCGTCTATCACCAGAGGCTCTTAACACATAGAGCCGGGGGACGGGAGAACTAAATCAGACGGAAACACATTATCTGAGTCAGAAAAACCCTTAACACACGTGAAATAACCAATCTAATAAAAAAATTTATCTTTGTGAGGGAACTCCGAACTTCCTTTAGTCTTTTTCCAATCTATTAGCAATGACTTTTAAAAATGTCCCAAACTGACAACGCTTTTGAAAGTTGAATGTATTCCATTTATGGAAAATGAGCATTTATTAAATGTTTTAGACTCAGATTGCTAAAAAATTAAAAAATCTTCCTCCCTTTTTATTTTAAAACCCTTTTTAAAAATTCTTTCTCTACATATCATAAAACACTGTTTTAGAAAAATTACGAATGAAACTCACAATAGTTGTATCATCAATAGATATACAGCTCAGGCACTCCCTCTCACCCCTAGCAGCCAAAGACAAGCTAACTAGGATACCTCAAAATTCAATCTGTTTTTGGAAAATTTTCTTCCATTTTCTTAACATATTAATTTTTTTGAAATTTTAAGGGCAAAACATCTTTACATTTTTAATTTTCTTATTGTATTTTTATCATAGACAAAGTACATGCCGAAAAAGAACTGCAAAAGATTTTTTTAAAACCAGATTTGAAGATTAAAAGAAGAAATTCTTATTTGTTCCGTTAAACCATTCAATCCTCAAACGTTTTATGTTATGAACTTAATAAAATTAAAATATCGTTCAAGATTAGCTGGTATGAACCTAAACAGCCAAATTTTGTAAATAGCTACAAGAACTAACCCTAATCCTCGGTAAAAAAAATATACGAATTAAAAAGAAACTCTATTAAAGTACTGGTTGCTTAATAATTGCTCAGGGTTAAATGTTTCACACAAGTTATTCCTTTTTATTTTTTTCCTAACTTAACTGACTGGAACTTTATAAGGTTTATTGAAAGTCTCATCAATCAAAAGATTAGCGAGCGCCAGTCATTACAACGTTTTGCTCAATCTGATTATATATATATACACTCAAGAGCCAAAACATTATGACCACCCCTACATTTTGCAATGAACTCGCCTGGATGACGTGGAAGGCTCGTGATCAGGTGGAAGTGGTATTTAACTGCTGCTGGAGAGTCTGAAGAATCATTCTTTCACTTACTTCTGTGTGTGATGGGAAAGAAGGCGGATCTAAGCGACTTTGATAGAGGGCAGATTGTAATGGCTCGGAACAAGTATTTCCGAAACTGAACGACTCGTGGGTTGTTCGCGATCTACAGTTGTCAGCACTTATAAAAAGTGGATGAATTACGGTGAAACCAGCAGTAGACGACATGGTGTTGGACGTCCATACGCTATCAAAGAAAAGGTCGTCGGAGACTGTCTCGCATGGTTAAGCAAAACCGGAACCAGACAGTGGCTCATCTTACAGCCCAATACAATGCAGGGCCAAGTAGAATAGTATCGGAGCACACTGTTCAGCGGACACTGCTGGATATGGGGCTACGCAGCAAACGTCCCACTCGTGTGCCTTTGCTGACCAAGTGACATCACCAACTGCACGTGAGCTGGGCCTTGGAACATCGCGACTGGTCCATGGATCAATGGGAGAGAGTTGCCTGGTCAAATGAATCACGGTTTGTCATTCATCATGCCGATGGCCGTGTCAAGATACACCATCTTCCAGGCGAACAGTTGCTCCCTCAGTGTACAGTAGGTCATACACAGGCCGGTGGTGGTGGTATTATGCTTTAGGGAACATTCTCTTAGGCATCTTTGGGACCCGTGGTTGTGGTAGAGCAGACCATGAAGGCTACAGGGTATCTGAACATCATTGTGGACCAGTTGCACCCTTATATGGCCTCTGTTTTTCCAGCTGAAAATGGAATGTTCCAACAGGACAACGCCTCGTGTCACAAGGCTGAAATTGTGTTGGGGTGGTTCTAGGAACATGATGCTGAATTCCATTTAATGTCCTGGCTGCCTAAATCACCGGATCCCAATTCGATACAACACATTTGGGATGTCATGGGACGGCAGCTCGGAGTTCAGAGACCACCAATTCGCAATATCTCGGATTTGCGTGACCGTTGCTTAAACATCTGGTACAATCTGTCTCCGGTCATCTACCAAGGACTTGTGGCATCTATGCCAAGGCGGGTTGAAGCTGTTTTATGAGCCAAAGGTGGACCCACTCGTTATTGACAGGTGGTCATAATGTTTTGGCTCTTGAGTGTATATACATATATATGTGTGTGTGTGTGTATATATATAAATATAAATGTATATATGTATACGTATATATGTTTATGTAATGTTATGTTATGTTATATATATGTTTATATAATGTATATGTTATGTTATATATATGTTTATATAATGTATATGTTATGTTATATATAATGTTATATATGTTATGTATGTTATATATATGTTTATGTATGTTATGTTATATATAATGTATATGTTATATATATGTTTATGTATGTATGTTATGTTATGTTATATATGTATGTATGTGTGTATATATATATATATATATATATATATATACATGAAATTAATTTAAAAGTTAATCAAGCATAGTAAAATGTGTATTAAATACATATGACTTATTATGAAATAGAAAAAGAATGAAGGTATAGGATGTATGACATTTATACAGGGTGAGATTTCTTAAGGACAGTGGTCTGATAGATTGCTTCAGAATATGCGCGGTCGACACACCCTGACCACAACCATCATCCTATGAAAAGTTGATCAGTCGCTTTTTTGTTGAGCCTTTACCAACTAGGCGAAAGAAGATGTCAACAAAACCTATCTTTGCACGTTTCGAAAAACCTTCAACTCCTCTAAGTAAAGATTCTCCCATTTTTCATATTTTTACATTTTATTTTATGAAAGAAAAGTTGGAAATGGCACGCTTGATTTTTTTTTGTACAGATAACGGCCAACTTTCTTTCCAACTTGACTTTCGAATAAGAATACTTTTGGAGAATAGGTAGTGCTGGTTCGGTAGGTTATTATTATATTATCACCATAGTTTTGAGAGAATTTAAAAAGAACTTTGCTTGCTGTATTATTTTTTGAAATAATATAAATTTGGCAACAGCGCGATGTAAACAAACTTTATATTTTGATACAGGTGTTTGGATTTCAGTGAGCTGTCAACAAAACAATTTCATTATGAGTGTATTACCAGGCATTTGTACATTGTTAGAAGAAGTTGATAAGAAAATTATGGTAGAACTGAGAGATGGTCGAGTATTAATAGGTCATTTAAGAAGTATTGATCAATTTGCGAATTTAGTACTACATCGCACTGTTGAACGGATACACGTGGACTCAAGGTTTGGAGAAATACCACTTGGTGTCTTTATAGTAAGAGGAGACAATGTAGTACTACTTGGTGAATTTGATGATGATAGAGATAGAAAAACGAAACTTGTTCGTGTATCTAAAGAAGAAATTTTAGAAGCTCAAATTCTAGAACAAAGAGTAAAACAAGAAAAGGAGAAAACTCGTATTAAAGCATTGAAAGAGAGAGGTTTTAGCTATCAGTTAGATACTACTCACGAAGATTTCTAAATTTCATTACTCTAGTATTTTTAATTTATCTCTCTTGGTCTGAAAAACTTTATGTACAAGTGTGAGATGCTTTTAAAGTCACATTGTGTTTTGTTTTTAACTTTCTACATTTAAGTAAATACATTATGTCCTTTAAAAAATATTTTTATAATATATTCATATCATTTTCAATCTGTAAATGGTGTGTACTTTGTGTAATCAATGACTGCATTTTTCTTGATAGTACTCTGTTTATTACACAATGGAAAATATATATGATTTTCTTCTGTATGATGCTTCCTTAATAATATTGATATTTTAATTAAGATTAAACAAATTACTATTATTTATTTGTTTTCAATTGCTTAAAATGCTGATCAACTCTTTTGATTTATAATATGGTATAAATTTTATGTAACAAATGTTTCATTTCAAATATTGTTTGAATGTACTAACCTCATCTGTAAAATTTGCTATGTTTTATATAAGTGAGATTTTGGTGAAAATGCAGATTCCTGTCGCCAAGGCTAGTTGGACTAAACTGCATTCCAACCAAAATGCATTATCATTGATTATTTACTAAGTTTCATGAATTATTTTATCAACTTTTTTTTATTTCTATTAAAAAAAATAAATATTCATTATTCTTATGAAGAATTTTACAATTTCTTGTGCTTACAATTCAATTAAAGGATAAAGTTATACCCAAAAGTGAGATTCAGATATTTCAACAATTAACATACCATCTAAATATAAGTTTGTGCTTTCTACATTGAGTGATCCACTAAGTAAAAATGTTGGTTGTAATAGCTATTTCTGCAACTGGTTTGTTTGACTAAAAAAAAAAATTAAGCTTCAATTTGGCTAAATTGGTTAAATCTTGCCTCTGATTATAACTAATATTGAGCAGAATATTTTATGAATTAAGAATAAGTACTAAATATCCCATGAAATTGTTGAATAATTTGTCTTCAGATACTTATACTATCTCTGAGGAAAATGTCAAGCTGATTTTATTGTTTCATTTTATTCAACTGTTATTTGCTTTTGTAAAAAAAAG
Source organism: Nephila pilipes (assembly GCA_019974015.1). Lineage (NCBI taxonomy): Eukaryota > Metazoa > Arthropoda > Arachnida > Araneae > Nephilidae > Nephila > Nephila pilipes. The sequence goes on along the minus strand of BMAW01012514.1, from coordinate 43,760 downwards.
AATTTTCTTTTATATATAAAAAAATATTAATGGTGATATGTATATATATATTTTTAATACTCAAGTTTTATTCATTGAATTGTGTTTTAAAGGGAAAAAAAAGAACATTTTATTTATCTTTGTTAGTATTCTAAATAAGTTACATGCGTGAAAGAAATAACATACACTTTTATAAAATTAAAAAAATAATAGTAGGTTATATTCATATGTATTTTTTTAAAACATACAATCCTTATTATAAAAAAAGTTATCTACAATTGTTTTTCTTTCAGAAACCCACAAAGTTATTCTAATGTGACTGTATTCTTACTATATTAAGTCTTACCGTTGATGTCAAAAAATTTCCTTCAGATTTTTTTTAAATACATCTTTAAGCAAAAATATAAAAAAAATATTTTCTATTTTATTATAAACTATTTTTAAATGCACATGATGGATTTGATTGTAATTTCACCAAATTAATATATGATATTTTTATTACTCAACCCAAACATACATAAATATCACTAAACAAAGAATATATGAGATACAGTACTTTTTAAGATTTGTATAAAATGCACATCCTTATTCTTTCCCTTACACTTTCTGGAAATTATTGAATTGCTTATGGCTAAATTTTTCTAGTACTGTATGCAAATATAATTTGAAAATTAATAAAATTCTGTTCAAAACTATAATCAAAATATTCTTTAAAGTTTTGAGCACACAATTTCAGTAATTAAATAAATACTAAGTGATACACCCAGATAGCTAATTCGAACTGGATTATTATTTTTTTTTAACTATTGTATCTGTATGTGATAAAATATATTTTCATTTCTTTTTTCTCTTCTAATCATTACAAGTTTTATGAATGAAGACAATTATATTAATTTCAGAATTTATATCTGTTTAAATAAAACTAAGTACTACTTTTTGAGTTACACAAAATTTAATGTTGTGCAGCTGAATTTATATGAATTTTTTAATTGAAAACAATGGTCCTGCCTTTTTAAAATATAATTTGACATTGAAGGCAAAAATTTTGACCAGATTACTTCATACATATAATATTCCAAAGACAAAAAAAAAAATTCTGAAAGCTCCTCTTTGCATGTGTAAGAGAAATCTGTTTAATAAAAATATATATGAAAACACCTGTTGACAAAAGAATCAAGTTCAAGATTAAAAATTTAAATCTATATCTCTGCCTCTTGGTGTAAAGTGGACTCAAGTTTTAAAGGATATTTTAACGGTTAACTAATATTGTGTGTCATAGCATGTAGTGGTAAATCTTTAGGTTAAATGTGATGCAATGTATGTATGTGTAGATGTAATAGTCATGATTTCAAACTCATTATTGATGTTTCTGTTGATTTTTGAATAAACGTGGAGTTTAATAGTGCAAGAGCCAGATGTGATTGTGCTGCACTCAAAAAGGCATAACTGTGATCTAGATATTTGAAGAAATTTTCAAAAAGAGGTAAAAATTGATTGACAAGAAAAAGGAATGAAAATAGAGTAGGATCGGTTTGGAATGCGGGGAGAGGCATCACCCATGATTACCTAAGAAAGAGAACACTTAGGTACTTTGGAGTTGTGTGCAAAAGTCCCAATTCATTTGTGTAGCATGGTTGATGAATGTTAAACTGTTGTGGTTCAAAGCCATCATAATGGTGTGAAATACCAACCAAGGTGTTTATGGTATGGTATCTGTATGTCAGTCAAAATTTAAGAGAACCATTTGCTGTATTTAGTACATCTATAAGATAGTCAGAAGTAGGCTATTAAAATTATTTGATAAAAATATCTGTAGGAGTTTGTTGGCTGTTTACTATATTTTTGAATCATACAGAAATAGATAGTCAAAAGCATTCAATAAATATCCTAGTATAAAAATCGCATACAATCTAAACTCTAATCAAATTTTTCTTCTGAATTTCACAAATGCTTGTATATTTCGCATCATTTTTCATCTTTCTAACTGTTGTTTATGTTCAATAACATGTTATCAATTTAAACAAGGTTTTGAAGTCATTTTTCTACTGTATATAATTTGATTCTCTTACATTTTGTATATTTTCATTTAACAATATATTCATAGTTTTTTTTTGCTAAATATTTTTTACACAATTTTTTTTTTTTGTTTTGGGTTTTTTAATATAATATATGACACATGCCCCTTAGATCTACACATTTGTACCCTATTATAGTGAACCGTCTGAGGACAAATAAAAATGTTCCCTATATCTGAAGGCTTACTATATGCAATTAATGAAACATTGAAATTTCTTTGCTTTTGATGGTGGTTTTGTTGAAATCAATCATTGTGACCAAATGCAATTTACTAATATATTATTAACAACATTATATATATATAATTTATACTTAAAATATGAACAAAATTGGATTGTTATATTTATTTTTACATCTTATGGACAAAATTTATAATTTTTGATTTTTTGAGGAGTGTGGTTTATGTAGTGGATCAGTGATTTTCTTGAAAGGTTGTTTGTCGGGTAATGGACCAGTGGTTAATTCCTAGGAACTGTGGAGGATGAAAGAATGGAATTTGAGACACAAATTTAGGAAACTGGATTTTAATGCTTATGTGTTAAATAACTTTTGAAAAACTGGAAGGAAATTTCAGTTCACTGTAAGTAAACTCATTTTCTCAGCAATTCACTATAGGCAATTAAAAATAACAGTTAAATAGGAGTTAAGTAGAAAAGTTTACTACATTGCAGGATCACTTCAGCAATGTTCAATTATATTTTACTGAACTCCTTCCATTTTACTCAAAAGATTTTGCATAATCCAGGTAAAAAACACGTTTGCAGATATTTTATACTCCATGATAATTACATTCATGATTTTTCATTTATGACAAATATTTAATGGTAGTTAGATTGTATAAACTGGTAGGCATTGAGGACCAACAGGCTGGGACCATCTACTTGGCATTTCTTGTACTGAAAAGCATGATTGACACTAAAAAAATTTTAATGCATGTTAGAATAAATAATTCTAAATGTCTTTTAAGTAAGATCAATCCATATTAAAAAGTATTTGTGCATTATAGCTTTGTTCCCAATATCTTTCACTAGAATATATGTTGCATACATTCTTGTGACCACTTGAAGCACTACGGTATGTGTATTTGGCTTGATCAACAATACATATATTTACAGGTTTGCACAGTTCTAGACAATATTAAGACTCCTGGTGACACACTACTGCAAATTTTCGAGCATGTTTATCTTATGAAGTATCTTGCTTTTCTTCTCCAAGCTAAATATAGCGTAGAATAAAATGCATTCGAAAAAGTGAAAAAAAAGGAATGTTTCTGTGTAATTACTTTCTTCTGATTTTTGGAAGTATTTTTAAATATTTATTGAAGAGAAACCTGAAAACTTGCATTTGAAATATTAAAGTTATTTATGAAATACTTTTAGTAATTGGGAAAGAATTGACTGCATTGAAGTAGGTGTGTTTTTGAGAAGGGGGCAGTAGGCCAAAAAAAGTTGGTAAATTACAGTGTGGATATTAAAGAATCAAGTTCAGTTAGTCAGACATTTTTGTAAGATTTGACTGTGATAAAACGAGACTACTTCAGCATTGTATTTACGTTTTTGTTTTCAATATTAAATTATTTTACATTCATTTTTGTAAAACCATTTATTATTCTAAAGAAATTTATAATGTGTACATAAGTTCCTTTCCTTTTGAGGTATTTTGACAATTTGTTTAAATATATAGTGAAGGATTGAAATTTATATTGTTAAGGGAAAAAAATATGAAGTGATGAAATAACATTCTTTTTTTTTTTTTTTTTTTTTTTGGTTTATTAAATCTAACTGAATCAAAGAAAAAATATATACAAAAGATCATTCATCACTTTATGATTCAATGATAGAATTTTTATCACAGATCATGAGAATTTCATTTTATTAATTAATTCTAAAAAACCATCCCTTATTTAAAAGCAGTATCATTAACAATGTTTGATTTTTATTCGAAGCTCATTTGGCGTAATAAGAATATTTATACTTAGCAGATACTTGTTTCCGAAATTGTCAGCAAAATTAAGTATATTCACAATGTGACTTTGAAAATGCAACACCGAGGAGTGGCTAGAAAGTGAAACTCAGCAGAGTGAGACAGTGCTGCGGCTGCTGATTTAAACACGGACATAAACTAAACCATCTGATATTTCTTTAATAACACACCATTGAACTAAGTACAACGAGCTCCGAGCGAGCATCATGTTACAGCGCAAAGTCGGAAAGAAAGAGTCGGTTCCCAGAAGAGAAGGAGCGCGCGCACCAGGGTTACTGCCTTTGGCGAGGAACGCCTGTGGAATCTGTTTGGCGAACCGCCACAACAGCAACGAATAATAAGTTATCTTTAGTTCGAAATGATATGCAAAATATACAGAACGAGAACAACGTTGGCTTGGTAGGTTGTAATTAGGACCACCGTGGACGGCGATACACGAAGCAACACGTCTAGGTATTAATAAACCGAAACCTGAAACAGAAGAAGAAAACTCAAACCCTGCTCCTCCCACTGTGAATGTTAGGGAAAAGAGAATAAAACAAAGAGCAATCTAGATCCAAACACAGCAACAGATGCCTATTATCCACACCTCCAAGCCATCCCCAGTAGTGCACACCACCCACCAAACTTCCACACCAATGCCAATAGCCCATCCAAATAACATCTCTTCACTGTCTGCACAGCTGAAAAATCCTCTTGTCCAAGAAATGTTTGGCACCATAAAATCATTCAGAAACAATTCTATTTCAAACATGACTAAGGCCGATAAATTTATGGCCTGTGTTAATCTTCTTGACCTGGATTTCTCCTTCTAATGTTCCAAAATAGAATATCTCTTAACTCTATCCATATCATTTCCTGGAATGCAAACGGCCTTCATGCAAGAATGGCCGAACAAAATTTCATAAGATCCAATAGCCCAGACATCATCTGCCTGCAATAGCCTCAGACCCTGCGACTCACTCAACTTTGCTTACACTACCCACAGAACTGACCGCCTCACCCACAAAGGAGGCGGCGCTGCTATCATCATCAAAAATTACATACCTCATCACCGTATTAACGTCCTTACCACTGCCTTCGAAAGCACCTATATAAACATTGAAATGAACAATAGTAAACTCACCATCTCATCCATCTACAGGCCTCCAACTAAGAGATCCCCTTCTGACTTCATCCCTGACCTGAGGAAAGTCTTTAGAAATAGACCTCAATGTCTCATAATAGAATATTTTAATGCCAAACATCATTCTCGGAGCCCTACCTCCTGCGATAATAACGCTGGTAGACAGCTCTTGAACTACATCAATAGCTCTACCCTCTCCTACCTGGATCGCTACATGCTCTCGCTTCAACCAAGCCCCATTTGACTTCTACCTCGCCTCTAGACCAAGTGACATCACAGCATCAGTCATTGCGGATCTTTCTAGTGACCATGTACCTGTTTACCTCTCAATAAACCTTCAAAATTTCACTCCACCCTCGCCCAGCACCTATCACTTCACCAACTATGAGACATTCCAACAAATTATCCACCCCACCATCTCTGGTATCCTCATCATCGAAAATATCGAAGATATCAATAACTCCATTTCTTCCTTCACCCAAGCCATCGGCACTGCAATAAATGAAGCAAATAAATTCAAAGTCATCACTAGCACTCCCTCCACCATCCCTCCTGAACTCAAAGCCAAAATCACTGAAAAAAACTGACAAAGAAAGCTTTGGCAAGAGACTAGATACCCTCCCTACAAGACCATTCTCAATAAATTACAACGAGAAATTAAAAAAGAACTCTCCAAGTTAATAGATGAAGCTATTAATAGTTCCCTGCAAACTGCATCCATAGTAGACAACTCTATCCACAAGCTTGTAAAATATCATAAACTCACTCCTAATGTCATTCCTTCTCTCTTGGGTAGCCAGGGCTTAATCCATGACACTCAAGACAAAGCAAATCTCTTCACAGAATGACTGGAAAACTCTTTCATGGTCAATGACGATCCTGAAGACGAAGACCACATCAAAATAATCGAAGAAACCGTTAGCACCTTCCTCAACACTCCACACTATTCCAATGTTCCTCCGCTTACCTCTCCCTCTGAAGTTATGGAAATTATCCTAAAACTCAAAAATAACCCCCCCCCCGGACCAGATAATATCCGAAAATTTGCCCTTAAGTATCTCAAAATTAATGCAATAACCCATCTCACCAAAATTTTTAACAGATACCTCACCCTTAACTACTTTCCCGATGCCTGGAAGCATGCCATCATCATCATGGTTCATAAACCTGGCAAAGAACTCCAATATCCACTCAACTATAGACCAATAAGCCTCATCTCATCCATAGGAAAATTCTTCGAAAAAATTCCTTCTCACAAGAATCAAGAACCATACCGACAACCATAACATCATCCCGCTGCATCAACACGGTTTTAGGAAAGACACCTCTACCTGCCACCAACTCATCAGAAGGCATTTGATCGCATCTGGCATGAAAGTTTAATTTACCACCTCATCAAACTCCAATTTCCTACTTACATCATCCTTATCATCAATAGTTTTTTCAACCATAGAACCTTCCAAGTTAGACTCCAATCCTACCTATCTGATACCTACAATATTTCTGTGGGCTGTCCGCAAGGCAGTTTGTTCTCTCCCTTATTAATCTAAATTTTCATCTACGACTTCCCTACATCATCTCAGGTAGAGGTCTCCTATTTGCCGATGATGTGGCAATCCTTACGAGCCACAAATTCACTCTGGAAACTCAAAATATTCTCCAAGACTACTTAGGAATCCTGGAAGACTGGCTCTCCCTCTGGAGAATCTCCATAAACGCAGACAAATCCCATGCAGTCCTTTTCACAAAATATACTAGAACAGCATAGTACCCTCCTCCAAGCAGCCTATTTGACGAATACATCGAATGGACTGATAGCATCACATACCTCGGCCTCCACCTCGACAGTAAACTAAATTACCAAGACCACATCCAAAACACCATCGAGAAAGCATCCAAGAAGTTCTACTCCCTGCAAGTACTACTAGAGAAAAAGTCTAAACTCTCTCTCAGAAATAAACTCCTTATCTACGAAATCTATGTTCTTCCAATTATCGCATACGGCTGCCAAATTTGGGGGATCACTGCAAAATCCAACAGAAAACTGCTTCAACGTACTCAAAACTCATTTCTACATTCAATATCCACACAGAATTAAATATCCTATCCATCGCCACACACACACACACACAAACTCATCTCTCAGCTTCCCTCTAACATCGTTAACCATTCCAACAGCTCAAGTAATAGCCAATCCATCATCCTCGAAAACCTTAATCATTTTGCCCGCTTAGTATTCACGTTAAACTCTCTTTTCTGAGGAGACAATCTCACCCTTCTTCCCTTAACCTACTTTCCACGACCAGCTGATCAAACTTTTTCCCAAAACGTTTTTTTCCCCCTTCTTCTCTGAAGACCGGTCATTGACCAGTCTCTCTCTCCTCCTTTTCACTCTCACCGCACTTCGTTCCTCCGATGACGTAGGTCTGGCTCGCCTGACCCTCACATGCAAAGCAATTTTCCTACTCTGTCCCTCCTTCGGCAGAGACAGAATATAATTATTGGGGTTCATAACCCTCTCTGGCTTTAATCCCCAGTGATAGTAATAGTTAATGGATGAGACAGAACATTGGTATTAAACTTGCCCAGGAGTTAAAAAATAAAAGTATTGTAAATGTTAAGATTACAAGAAAGAATATGAATTACGAGCAATGCTTGGTTATTAATTACTAAGAATTAAAAGTTAAAATTTTTTTATTCTCTTGTTAGGAAAAAAATTCAGATTTGCTTATGATATTGTATATATATATTTTTTAAACTTATATTAATAGAGATATTTTTTGTTTTATGAAGGACTAGCTGATATTAGCCCTCTTCACTGGGAAGACGATAATATTATATTTTGGAACCTATACGTAAAAGATCAATAAAATTTTCAATTTTTAAACGATAATGATCTAAATTTAAAATTTTAAGAAATTGATTGTCTGTAATAACGGTTAACCAGAACTTTCAAATATATGAGAAAAATAAAAAAAAAAAAAAATTAGAAAAAGTCACCCACATGTAAACAGTAGAATGAATTTTATCCATATATATATATATATATATAATATGGATAAAATTCATTCCACCCTATACATGTTACACCTAATATTGAAAAAGATACAGCCTTTTGTTAGAAGATTCATCATGTGTTTAACTTTCAAGTGAAATACCCTCGCAATGACATAGTGTCTATCATAAGATTTTTGTACCTGCCTCAAACGATCTTTGATTTCTTAACATTTAGGATGTCAACTGAATGCAATCCTAAAAACAGTCGTGCAAGTATGGATTCCAAAATGTCTTATATATATCATAGTGTCTTCAGTTCATTCATGCATGTAGCGAGGTTCTCCAGTAAACGAAGATTGTCTTGCGTGTGCGCTATTCCGTAAGAAGTCGCTATTTTAGTATTTTTCAAAATCCTGCTAAGTTTTGGAGCTAAATTACATTTTCATCAACCTTGGGGTTCCAAGCTCATTTATTTCTATCGCTAATTATGTACGTTTCCTATTTTCGACATGTACGAAATTTCAAATAAAGAGCTCCTTTGCCAAAATCTTCCTTCAGCGCTTCAATATTAAAATTATTTGGTATTTTTCCATTTCGCACGCGCAAATCTCACCAAGTAAACTTAATTGGTGACAATACACAGTATACATATTAAAAAATATATTCCGTTTGGCGTCGGTCATATCATTTTTGGCATAAAGTCGCCAAAATTACATAACCGACGGATAAGAGTAGATTAACGGATGAGTTTAGTTTAGTTTTTATTAACGTCGCACTAGAAGCAACACGAGGGCTATTGGCGACGGACCTCGTAATTTTGAACCACGGTCAAGTGACGAGGACGACACCTGAGCTGGCACCCCCCTCTCCTAACATCCACACCACGCCAACGGGAGGACTTTGGGCCCCGAACAGATTTAACGTGCATCAGCCCCGGCTACACGGCGGGTCTTTGGCGGCCAAGGATCGAACCCGCGACTGAACGAAAACCGCCGGTCGCTAGTCCACGACCTTGACCACCAGGCTACCGCGGCCCGCAGATTAACGGATGAAAAATTACATTTTGGATAAGACTTCCGTAAAATCCGTTCTTAGTGAGCGTCTACATCGCAAAATGAGTAACTCTAAATTTCAAGTCAATCGGTTATATAGTCTTTGAGATCTCGTGGTGAGTCAATCAGTAGTATTTCTCTTATATATATATATATTACAGTAAAATAGCTGATGTTGAAATTTAAGTCATGAAAAAATTTATTTCTTTAATTATTGCAGAGGATTTGATGCTATTATAGGTGAATGAAAAAGATTAAGATTTTACTGGTTACGTTGGTAGAAATATCCTGTCTTATTCCTCTAGTCTGGTTAGGTTCTAGTTTCAATGGCTTTTCTCGCGTAGGAGAGAGTGTGCTCCTATTGGTTGCTGTGGATGGATGTCATTTGGATGTATATACTCTCAGGAAGTCAGTGAAAAAATTTGAAATTGTGAGTTTAAAAAGGGGAAAAAAGAGAGGGGGGGGGTTGTTGGATTAATCCAGAAGAATTTTTCGAGGTCTGTGTAGAAGTTGGTTATTTCTGATGGGTGTGTATTTTTCAATTGCTTGGATAGTTCTATTAGTGGAGTTGTTAATATTTTGGAAGAATTTTCTTGCGAATTTTTTAATGAAGGTTTTGAGAGAAGGGTATTTTATTGAATTTCTGATATCAATATTTCTCATATACCAGCTTGCTTTAACTATTGCACGGATTATTGTTGATTGGGATTTTTCTAGGGAATCAAGGGTTGTGTTTGCACAGTGAGACCAGACAGGGCAGGCGTAAGTCAGGATAGGTCTAATAATCAGTGAATAGATAAGCAGTTTATTACATCTACTTAATGTAGAATACCGCGCTATAAGGGGAGTATATCTCATTAACTGCATTTTTGTATTGCTTTTTAATTAGTGTAACATGTTATTTGAAAGTGAGTTTTTTTTTTTATCTAACGTTATTCCAAGGCATTTTGTGGACCAGGGGATTTTATTATTGTCTAGGTAAATGTCAGGTTCTATTTTTCTACAGTTTCTTTTCCCTCTGTCTTAGAAACGTTCAGGGCTATTTTACAACGTTTTTCTGAATTTCACTTGGTGTGTGTGTGTGTGTGTGTCATCAAATTTTCGATCGTTAATTTAACCAACTTCCCATCAAGCTAGAGCTTTGAAATTTTGGGAATCGTTCGTACTCGCCTAACAATGTAATATTTAGACGTTTGCGACAAGTTTTAACTAATATTTCAATAATTTTAATAAGTCAAAATATTCTTTCCCCTCGGCACTTTTAGAATTGAGGAAAACATTTCTTTCCCCCTCTGGGAGCACCGGGCACTCCCCACGCCGCATGAGGTATCGTAAAACCTTTGTACTCACAAAGGGGAGATACTATCTCCCCTTTACTATCTCCGAGATAGTAAGGGTTGCTGACTTTTAGTCAGTAATCATTCTCAAGAAAGAAAGTTTCCAATATTTGGCGCCGTGTCTTATCACAATAATTTTTTCTGAATTTTGGTTCCCATTCTTTTTTTAATAGAATGACTTACAAACTTTCAAATGCATGTTTTGATTTTATGAGTATTATGAATTTTTTAATACTCTCACAAATGTCTCTTTTTAAGTGAATTTTAAAGTTAAAAATAACTAACAGTTTTAACTAATATTTCAATAATTTTCTCTAATAAACTTTGCCACCATATAAAAACGTTGCTTTTAAAAACGTTGGTTTTTATATCGAATTATTCTAAGTAGAGTACCATTCTTCTATTGGGTTGGCAACTAAGTAATTGGGGATTTCACTCATAGATGGCGTCAGTTGAATTTTTAGGTTTGCAGATATAGTACAAATGTAAAACACATTTTGTTATTTGATAGTTGGCAATTCAGCTGTCAATCAATAAAAAAAGTTTTTTGATCGGTTGCGTAGTTTTCTCTTAGCCTTCGTTGAAGAATGGAAAATCAAAAGGAACATTTTCGTCATATTTTGCTTTTTTATTTCCGCAAAGGGAAAAACGCATTGTAAGCTCATAAAAAGTTATGTGATGTTTATGGTGACGAAGCCTTAAGGGAACGGTAGTGTCAAAATTGATTTACCAAATTTCGTTCTGGTGATTTTTCACTCAAAGATGAAAAACACTCTGGTCATCCAGTTGAAGTTGATGACGCCCAAATCAAAGCAATAATCGATTCGGATCGTCACAGTACAACACGTGAGATTGCAGAGAAGCTTCATGTATCACATACATGCATTGAAAATCACTTAAAACAACTTGGCTTTGTTCAAAAACTCGATATATGGGTTCCTCACGAACTGAAAGAAACGCATTTAACGCAACGCATTAACAGCTGTGATTTGCTAAAGAAACGTAATGAAAATGATCCATTTTTAAAACGACTGATAACTGGCGATGAAAAATGGGTTGTTTACAACAATATCAAGCGGAAAAGATCGTGGAGCAGGCCAGGTGAACACACTCAAACAACATCAAAAGCTGATATTCATCAAAAGAAGGTTTTGTTATCAGTTTGGTGGGATTACAAAGGAATTGTCTACTTTGAACTCTTACCACCCAACCGAACGATCAATTCTGATGTCTACATTGAACAACTAACGAAATTAAACAATACAGTTGAAAAAAAGCGGCCCAAATTGACAAATCGAAAAGGTGTTGTATTCCATCATGACAATGCTAGGTCACACACATCTTTGGTCACTCGGCAAAAATTATTGGAGCTTGGTTGGGATGTTTTGCCACATCCACCATATAGTCCTGATCTTGCACCATCTGATTACTTTTTGTTTCGATCTTTACAAAACTCCTTGAATGGTAAAAATTTCAATAATGATGATGATGTCAAATCGTACCTGATTCAGTTTTTTGCTAATAAAAACCAGAAGTTTTATGAATGTGGGATTATGATACTGCCTGAAAGATGGCAAAAGGTCATTGATCAAAATGGGCAATACATTACAGAATAAAGTTATTTAGTTCCATGAAAAAATTATCTTTGATTTTCTAAAAAAAATCCGCAATTACTTAGTTGCCAACCCAATAGTTCCTTGAGGTGGTTGTTTAAAGCGTGGCCTATGTTTTTGGGAGAAGTAGTGTTGGTCTAGTATCGCAGTGTCATCTGCGTACATGCAGAGAGTTGTGTTAGGGTGTCTTGGTATGTCTTTCACGAAATAGTTAAAAAGAGACGGCGATAAAATTCTGCCTTGCGGGACTCCTACTTCAATATTTCTGAGTGAAGAGTACGTTCCATTAATAAAAACTGAGATAGTCCTATTATTTAGGTAAGAGTTTATTATTTTAATTAGGTGGGGTGTTAAATTTAACCAATTTATAGAGAAGGCCTGTATGACAAACTCGATCAAAAGCTTTCTGAATATCAAGGAAAACCGCTCCTGTATGTTGTCCTTTGTAAAATCCGGTTTTGATTAGTTCCAACGGGAGTCTGTTCTAGCCCCCCCCCCACGCTGAAACAACCCCTCCTCTCTCTCATTTATCCAGTTTCGCTACGTCACTCCTGCAGGTGCCTTAAGCACGGCGCACCCTCACTCACACCCCACCTAACTTGTTTTTCTCTCTTTTCAGTCCATATATCGACACATTTTTTTTAGTCATATCATCATATTCCGAGTAGAAGCGACTGTTTAGTCACTGGTCCTCGATAAAACGTGGAATACTGGACGTCTAGGTATCGAGTCAATGAGAGTACGGATGGTGTTCTGAGGAATGCTTCTCCATTCCCTGTCAACATTTATCACAATTCGTCTTCTGAACGCGGTAGCAACAGAGTCTGCAAGTGGCAACCCAAATGTGTACAATTTTTGAGAGAACAGTGGTCAGGGAAGCATCCGCGTACCTTGAAGAGCACGTTGGCTGATGCACAGCGTGCATTCGGGCGTTATCTTGCTGACACAGGGCATTGGGCACCCTCTCAAGGAAGGGAAGTGTCACTGGCCACAGCACATCATCCACGTATCGTATGACCTCCATAGTGCCCTGAATACGAACTAGAAGTGACCTAGAATAGTACGCAATTGCGACCCAAACCATGATGTCGCGTGGTGGGGCATTCCACAATTTTTGCTGGATTTACCCGACGCCACACTTGTAAGCGGCGATTATAATTGGAGAAACAGAAGCGTGACTCATCTGAGAACATGACCCTGTGCCATCCACATGGGCTCGAGCCCGGTACCACTGCAGACGGCGGTATCAATGGCAATCTTCTTCACGGACGCCATGAGTGCAGGCCACTAGCAACCAATCGACAGGAAGTGGTTCTCGTCGATATAGGAACATCCAGGGTGTCTTGAACACGCTGCAGAATGGATTGAAAACACGACTGAACGAAAACCGCTGGCCACGAATCCGAAGCCATGACCATTAGCCTACCGCGGCCAGATTTATTACACAGAACATTTTCACTACTTAATTAAATCTATCACTCTAACAAATGCTGCAAAGATATCCATAACACCAGGAAATAGTTCATTAAAAGTTATCTTTTTTTGCAAGTACTGTGGATATCTACAAGTATACGTGAAGCACAGAATGGTACACTTTCAGGAGTACTTTATTAAATCTGACCAAGCTCTATGCACATTTCGAACAGAATTCTATATCATCGAGAAATAGTCCATTAAAAGTTCGTGTTCTTTGCAAGTTAGATTTTATCTAAAAGTATAAGTTAGGCAGGGGATGGTTTTAATAATGCGGAATTTATTTTCAATAAATTCACAAATACCTCAATTATAGTTATAAATAGTCAGCCAAGTTATAGTGACTGAAATTTGTGGTTTATGACGTTAGAGCAGGGCTTCTTAAACTTTTGTCATTCACGACCCCATTTATGATTGCGAGTTTCTTGACGACCCCATGCATGAATCATTGTTTAGCTGAAAGTTGCACGTGTGTACGCGCGCGCATTCCTCCCTTTGATTGTGTGTGATATTTAGAGGTGGCGGTCAGAGTGGGAAGTCAGCGGCGCGCGGTTTATTCAACATGTATGATACCGACAAACGCATTAACAATGTATAGCCAGAGTATAATAATAGCGATCATCGATCGTTTACTGCTGTCGGTGGAGATAGCTCAAAACCTTCACCAAATGCGCGTGTCTAGACGCTGCAAGTCCACTGTATTCCGCCAACTCTAGTGATGTTATAAAATGGTATATATAAATATTTGACATTAAAATCTCTCGCGACCGCTGAATTTTGCTACGCGACCCCATTTGGGGTCGCGACCCATAGTTTAAGAAGCCCTGCGTTAGAGCTAAATTTGGCTATGCAGTATCTGTGATCTAGAATTCGAAAAAAATCATTTGTTGGTGAGGAAAGTCAAATATAAAGATGGATTGCTAGGGTTTACAGGTGGTGCATTAAAATTGAATTATGAATCACATAGAAGATCTAATATTAGGTGTTTTACATTAATACGTAATGGGGAATTTGAAATGTTTATATGTTAATTGTAAGACATTAATAGCTTACACATAGTTTAAACCTTTATCATAACTAAAAATTCATTTCTTCTTTTTAGGAAATATATATTGTATGTCTGCAAATTTAATGTCAGGTATCAATCACAGTGATGACAAAAAAAATTCAGAATATGATTTTGTAAAGGAATTTCTCTGTGTTAATAGTATCTATACTATCTGTTTTTGAGGGGAAAAAAAGAATATGTTGTACTAATAAGTCAACATTCTAAAATTTTAAGATATGTCTGACAACTGGTTGCAAAATAAAATTTCATCAATTTTTAAATAAAAATAATTCTATTGATTTTTTTTTACTGCTTTGAAAGTGTATCATGTTTAAAAACTAAAATGAATTATTTGCATCTCATTTAAAATTAAATGAGATGCAAATAATAGCATTTTTGAAAGTAATTCATGTAAACTTACTATATTAAGTAAAATGTTAAAAATAAGTCATGAATTTTTTGTATATATAAAGAGACTTGAACATTTTTACATTGAAGGTATGTTTGCAATGTGTGACAAGTTGATTCATTAATAATGTAATTTCTTTAAAAGGGGATGTGTATGGATTTGGAATAGTTTTTCTTTTTTTAAATTAATAAGAAAGATAAAATTCAATTATATTTTCAAATGAAAAGTTATTTTGTGCATTTCAGTATAACTTTCAAACATATGCAAATACACAATAGATTATAGAAAAGCAATAATTCTAGAAATATTTACAATTCATTAACTATAACTTTAAAAATTAAACCAACATTCAGTAAAGTTTTTTTTTTTTCTTCACATAATGCCATGTTTTCTAGCATATCAATAATGCATTAATTTTAAAAAATTAAGTTAAATTAATCTGGTAAAAAAAATTTTTTTTTTCTTTAAAGCTACATTTTTCCAAATCCAATTTACATAACTGATTCATTTTATAATTATTATGGTATAACGGTATCTAAAAATTTCATTCCTTAGGAAATATTATAATATTGACAAAGTTTATTTTGATTCTGGTGGTCTCTATTTACAGCCAATATTTATTCCTCGTTAAACATACACTGCTTCACCAATTTAAAACTGTTGAGAAATATGCAAAATGCTCTATTCATTAAGGAATAAAACAAATTGGCTTTACTTTTATTATTTTTTTGGCACTTTGTCCAGATAAGTCTAAAATACTCCATAAAATGCAAAAGAAAGTTTAGGACCAATATTTTTATTAATTATTATTGGTAGTTACATCAAAAGCATGAGGCTATTCTAGGTACACCGCTTATTTTGTTCTATTTTTTTCAGCCATTTCCAAATGTAGTTTATGCAAATATGCTATGAATGAAAGTGAAATTCACTACTCATTTTATAATTATTATTATTCCTAGTTGTATCTGAGAAATAGATCAAGGCTGAGACCAAAATATCAATTGCACATCCTCTTCAGTATCAAAACCCATGATAGTAGCTGATGCAGATTTAACTTGGAATATGTCAAATTTTGAGTAATTTTATAATCTTACCAGTTTTTGTAAAACTAGTGTTTTTTCTTCCAACTTCTGTTAAAGTAACTAATATTCTATTTGTACATGTTAAAGATATACTTTTGATACACTTCAAAACTGAAAGTTTTTAATTTAAAAAAGGACCTTTGGACTATTTAATTTATCTCTTAGATATCCTTCATTCATTTTTGAAATTAAATTGTCAGTTCAGAAACAAAAATTAAAATAAAATTTTTAACCCCCCCTCTCAGAATTCAGAATATATAAATAATAAAATCAACAGTATAAAATGCTAAGCCGTAGGGGGGGGGATCAATCTAAGAAAAATATTTTACATAATGCCCCCCCCCTGCTAAATATAGGGGAAAAAAATGCCTTCCAATAATATACATACATGTCCCAAAATTATAAGCAACTGCATTTCACAACGAGAAAGAAAAATTGACGCAGAATAAATACGACAAATATTTATTCTTCTTAAAAAGAGTAAACAAATAAAACTATTTTTAATTTTTAAAGTTGGCAAAGTAATAATGATTTTTTTTGTTAGTATGACCATTCTGCATACAATCAGAAATTAAGATAGAAAATTGTACATTAAATATAAATTTGTTAAGTTACATTCTATTTACTTTTCTGAGCATCAATGAACAATGAGAAGTAAGCAATTTTTTTAAATCAAGAAAGCATAGTTTCACATTAATGTAGTTAATACAATAAAACAAATATGTGTGATGAACTTTTTGGTATGAAGTCATGGTTACGATGAAAAATGAAGTCACTCTCCACGATTGCACACCCACATTCACACGCTTCATTTATTTGAACAGGCACATTCGGAAGGATCAGATAAATTGCTTTCCATTTTCCAACTGCAGGCAAGTGAATGTATCTCCATTGGACGAGGGTTTATTTCAGTCAATCACAGAGTGCTAGCTTTGGTCTCTGGTTAAATTAAAATTAGCCAAAGAGCCAAGCAATTTTAATAAAGGACTACGTTTTTGCTATGCCATTTTATTAACAATAGTTTTATGTAGTGTTGATAATTGACCAGTCCATTTATCTAATGCATTGTACCTAGCAGCACCCAAAGTTTTCTTGTCCAATTTAAGAACTTGGTTTTCTTGATCTATGCGACCCTGAATAGTGCTAAAAGAAAAATATAACTTATTAAATGAAATAGTTAGGAAAATAATTGATATTATAGCTTTTTTTATACTAGTTCACAGGTTTATAAAATGCATGCAATATTTATTAAGACTGTCTTAACTTAATGTCATGGAAAGGAGCTAAATTCTGAACACATTTACCAAATAAAAGAAAAAGCCACACTATTAAAACATGTTCATATTGTTACAAAATATATATCCATGTATCATTAAGAATCTTTAACAATATATTTGCCTGCTAAAATAAAAATGGTGTATCAATTTAGCATTGCAATAATAAAGTATGGAACTTCTAACACATTAAGAAATTGACAGATTCAAACAAGAATTAATAATATAAAATATGCTAATATCCTATACTATTGTGTAATCGGAAAGTAACATCAATGTCAGAGCATCTTTCAAACTAAAAAATTTGGTTAGTGTATGTTCTGTTCTTTAACATTAGGAGAAGATAGCTGTAAGAAAAAAAATCAGTACTTACTATTATAGTGGTGCCCGATGATTAATCGCCAAGTAGATTGTATCAAAAGATAGGCAATCAAAAAAGAGTTTGGTGACGACTTGGTGTAATCATAATTTGATGTGTGCCGCAATAATAGACAAGTACCTAAAAATCCCTCTCCCCTTCAATCAAATAATTTTCAAAGATTTTTTTTTCAAAAAATTTGAACCCAATTTAAGTATACATTTCCTCAAATATTCACAAGAAAACTGACTTCTTACACATAAATAGAAATTTTAAACAGCTTGTTTTTATTTCAATCAATTTAAATGTACCTACTCTTACATAACCTTGTGTTGTATTTGTATTATTAGTATATATAAGAATAAATTAAACAAGATGTTTTCAAAACTAGCTGGTATCTATAAATATTTCCAATTCCATACAAAAAATCATGGAAAAATAATCTTTGGCAGCATTCCTCAACTCTAGAATACTGCTTCTTTGAGATTAGATAGCAATTTTTAAAAAAAAGCACAGAAATGAGGACGTGTACACTAGAATATTTACATTTAAGATCAGTATATCTTTTTAAGCAATAACAAAAACTATATGCTCAATTTTAAGAAACTGGAAAAAATAATCAAAAGCAAGTATAGAAAACATTCAAATCCATTTTATGAGAAAGGTTTTGAAAGTGTAGTTAGTTTTGGCAATGCATTTCCTATAAACATTTTTCTTGCACATTATGCAATTCTTGAAAATCATGGTTTTTACAAAATCTTACTTTGCAAATTATTTTTTTTAAAATGTTTAGATCTCCTGTTTCTAATAGCTCATTCATAGTATGCTTTTTTGTGTTTCATTTTTGCATATATATAATTTTAATGCAATTTATCTGCTAGAATTCATGCTTGTTTACATATTTTAAAACAGATTTTATTTATAAAAGATCCAGTTATTTATTGCGCTATAAATCTAAGATATCACAAAAAAAATAAATAAAAATAATATACACATGCCATTTCCTTGAGGACACCTTCAATGAATATTTCCTAGTCATCAGATCAATAACATCCACACCTTATTTAGGTCTGATAATAAAATGTAATGGTTTCTGAGGACTTCTTTTCATTATTTTCAATAGAATGTATGTGTGGATCAGAATTATAACATTTTTCTTCTTTTGTTATACTTGTATCTTTATGATCTAGAATTCTTATTTCATACAATTTATCTTCCAAAATTTTCAAAGATTGAGAGCTTTCTCTACCGATTTCGCTAATAGTGCCTACCAAACTAGTTTTTCCTCCCTCCCCCTAATTTTTTAGTCAAATGTACAGATGTGAAAAATTGATGAACTGAAACAACTATTCCTATGTTTAGAGATAGCTGCATTAATCACATCACTGTATCCTGATAAACTTCATTCCAACTCCAAGGCTTAGACTATAAAGAATGAATATCAATTCCCTTAACATTGCTACATTTCGAGCATGTAAAATTTTCAATGTAGGCATTATGCTCCTTTATCTTAATTGTCCAATTATAAGTTTATTACAGCTCTTACTTTTGTTTAAGTACATTTTTATTTGCCCAAAAAGTTTGCTATTTACATATAATAGCTATGCATTCCAATTCATAGAAATTTTTATCATAAATAGTTCGACCAGTGGCCCAATATAAAATATTTTGTTACATTTACACAATAATAAAGTTGAAACCAATTAAAATAACCAGAAATTTAAAAAATATATATATACACACACATACATATATATACATGCTGAAATGCATTAAAATATAATTGATGCTTAAAAATCCTTTATTTTCAAAATACTATAAAACAAACTGACAAGAATAACAAAAACTGAAAGATTTTATTGACTGTTCTGCAAAATCCCCAATTTTCAATGAAAAATTAAAGTGCAAAATATGTATAAAAACACCAAATATACTTACTTATCTAATATACACGAAACCAATAAATTTTCTACTTCAGTTACATCAATATTTAATTCCTAAAAAATGGAGAAAAATATAAAACAGCAGAAGATAAAAATTCCTTTCATGTTTATGACATCTCCTTTTATTTTATGAATACTTTATTAAATAGCATAAAATTTACACGTTGAGATAACACAAGTAGCAAAAGTAATATCAAAATCAAATGAATGTTATATTTTATTTGTAGAAATTCAGAAATTATTAATATTTCAACATGTTTATACACATATATACTTTCACATAAATTAATCTTTATTACAATGGAAAATTGCATACAAAAATAAGGTTTACAAATTCAATGAAATCTATAAGATGTGAAACAATTTATAAACACCTGAAATAATGACTTAAAATTTAAATCATTTGTTGATCATATCTAAACAAGATACCTAAATGCATATACTGAGATGCCAACTTTAAAAATTATCTCATCAATTACATTTTCAGAACCATTTTCAATAACAGAATCAAATACTTTTTGTACTTAAGAAAGAATTCAACAAATCCAAAAATATTGTACAATCCTGAAACTTGATTTAATTTTAATCCACATATCTCTTAATGGTTGGTTTTATTGACGTCACACTAGAAGCAACATGAGGTCTATGGCGATGGACCTCGTAATTTTGAACCTCGGTCAAGTGACAACAACGATACCTGAGCTGGCATCCACCTCTCCTACCTTCCACACCACAGCAATGGGAGGTTTTTGGGTCCTGACAGATTTAACGTACATCAGCCCCAGCTACATGTCAGGTCTTTAATGGCATTGACTCAAACCTGAGACTCGACAAAAAACCTCTTGCTGCAAGTTTGCAGGATTGGACACTAGCCCCCCCCCCAAAGCCTCCATTTATATTAAATTATATGCAAGTACTTTAAATGTACACATAATAATCTCTCTCTAAAGAAATACAAATGCAACATTACTATTAAATTTGGGAATAATTGAATTGAATGATTCAAATTTTTGAAATTATGAAAAAAGCATAAAATGCTCCGTCTAAATTTGTTTAGAAAATCCCCCATATTCTTTTAATCAAAGAACCATATTTTTAAATAATAACTATTTGACTGATAAAATTGTTTGGATTTTTTGAGCAATACTAAAAGAATAAACTCTTAAAAAATTACAGAAATCACCTCATGCAATTAGTATTAAAAATTCTTTTAATGGCAATTGTGTGCAAATTATTTTAGTGCATAATATCAATCACTATTAATATCTTTAACTGTGGTATCTGTAAACATAAATTTCTGAATCATTCTCGAACAGCAATTTATGGATCTATTTTAACACTATATTGTTAATTAGATAAGGTGTAATAAAATTAATACTACAAAAAAAATGACATTATTTTTTATAAGTACAAGATGGTTGATTTTGTGGGCAAAAGGGCAATATTTAGGAATGTTGTGCCAAACACTTGTAATTTACTAGTCATAAAATGTACGAATGAAATAAATATAAGATTTATATCTCTGATCTAGACATAAGATGGAGGGAAGAAAAATATAAGAAATTGTTGAGACGAAGGAAAATAATAAACAGGGGAGATTTTGTTACTTGTGTTTACCAATGACAATAAGCCCTAAAAGAGAGAGAGATCAAGGATTACTCAGAAAGAATTTAAGGCTATGTTTGGCAGATATGTTTGAATACTGATGACTTTCCACAAGCACAATGATTAAACAAATACTTTAATTTTAAAAATGATGTAACTAACCTTAGAAATGAAAGGTATATGAATCCTAGTATAAGGCGTTATTAACTTGATTAGCACTTGTGTCCTTATATTTCTAAGGAGATCTAAAAATAAAGATTCTTGTTATTTTTTCCAATACATTTAAAATATTTCCTTAAATAATTTAATGCAGAATCTCCTAATATATTACCTTCTATATGTTCTCTAATGAAAGGATCATCCATTATATTCCTACGGTTTGTTTTCAAAATCTTTTCAAATTCATTGATGTCATTATTTTGATAGGCACTGTAAAATGTAAATAAATAGTTTATGAAAAATATATTAAATTAGTGAGAAACATCAATCATGTTAATGCTAAATAAGTGAAATACACAATGCAGATTAAATTAATAAAACTGTTTTAAAAATAAAGACTCTAATGATTCAAAAGAAGTACAAACCTCACTAAATTTGTCATAGCAAGAATTTCAGGATCATTCTTGTATGGTTTTGCTTCCTGAGAATCAAATGGATTTATTCCTGACTTCATCAACATATTTGCGAGGACTAAGTATTTTAAACATGTGGTGCGTCTAAAAAATTTATATAATAAACTACCTTACAATAACAATATACAAACAAGTTCTAAAATTGTTCAGCTAACAATAAATATTTGCAGATTAAGTCAGCAGATAATTACATTATACAATAACACTAATTCATTTTTAAATATCCAGCAATAATAATTCATCCAATGTTTGAGATTTTTAAAAATAAAACTAATCTAAAGCAAACTTTGAAAGAAAATTATACCTTGGACTCCCAGATTCATCATAGTTTTTAAAAGCCTCAAAAAAATCAGTATGAGCCTTTTCATATTCACCTTCACGTAAATGCATTTTGCCTCCACATTCTGTTAAGAAATTATCAGAAAATGCAATGAAATCAAATTAAAAAAACAACAATTTAAATGGCATTTATTATATTTGACAAATGTATAAAATTTTAGTGAGATACTTAAAACTGAATTACACAAAATTTTATCTACATGAGCTCTTCTATGGATACAATTTAATACAATTCTTCAACTATGCTTATTCTCTAATTTTAATTTAAAAAAAAAAGCATGAAAAAGAACTTAAGTAGCCATGCTTTTAATAAAGTATAAAATAGCATACAATATTCTAATACATTTAATAAGAAAAAATATTAGTTTACTTCTGAAGGGTTGTGACTCAGTCCCCATACTACCCTTTAAATTTGCAAATCCACATTTCTTTTGAAAAAACACATTTTGCCCAACTAGCCTTTGAAGCCCCTTACTCTGCCTTGCCAGTATTTTTTCTAATTACATTTCACTAATCCGTAATAAGTAGAGTATCAAACTATCAAGCAGAAAAATAGCCTCTGCTTAAATCTTTTCATAAAGATTACTGTTTCATTGTCTTTTGATTAATTATAGGAAATGTTATCAATAGTAAACAATGTAACACTGAGTCTCCAATTTCACAATTCTATTATTGTTTGTAGCAACTTGCAATGAGTTTCTGTTGTTAACACTGGCTTTAGAATTAGGTCTAGTCTGTAATGCTTCAGATCTTTAAAGAATGTTACAACAAAGTAGTTAATATACTTTCTTTTCTCCCTTTGCAACCTTGAAATGCATTGTTATGTGGCCTCTAGTTTACAACACAATACTAATAAAACCAAATTGAATATCTTGCTCCATTACTCTGTATGTCGACCCAAGTCAAGACCAAGCACTTTTAAAAGAGATGACTTTTAGAAGGGTTTTTTTCCAGTTTGTTTACATAAAGTAACTCCCTGAAGTAAAATCTGATTGTGTACTTAGCAAGATGTCTGAAATAGGAGTCATAAAATAGATTTCCCCAAATTCAAGAAATATTGCTTCTGGAGTTCAACATGTTACACAGCAAATATGCAATTAATCTGTTCCTGTATCTTTACAGGTCATATATTAAATTCTTTTCCTAGCTTATAGGCATATCAATACACTTACATCATGTCAGGTTAAAGGATTTCTCAAATAATTTCAAAGTATGAAGATAAGAGAGAAAGTAATCTTGAAGTATTAAAGTGAGAACAGAGGCAAAAAATTCATGCCCCTTTTTTGCAACTTACAACCTTTTCTTCGTATGCATTAAATACATGTTTAAATTAATTACTTTTTATATACAATGATTAACAGTTATAACAGAAATAATTTATGAATAGAGTATTGTTATTAAAAAAGAAAGCAGAGCTATTATTAGAATTAATACAAAATACAACTTTTTTTTTTCAAGCAATCAATGAAACATTTAGACCAAAATAATTCTCCATCGAACTTTACTTGCACACAGTTTATTAGTAACTACTATTCCACCAGTACTGATTTTTTCAAGCAACTTGAATCTTAATATGAAGTAAAATATGATTTACTAACTTAACTCTAATTCATCCATCCCTTTTCCTCTTGGAAAAACAAATGGATCACAATATCAATCTAGAATTATCTTCATTTATGGCGTTTTTAAGGAGAAGTGCAGTTTCAGCTTTATTACTTGCTTATACTCTACTCATATTTTAGTTAAATTAATTATTTCTATACAACTTAAAATATTTCTTTTCTAAAAGACTGATTTTGATAAAATACCCATACAATTTTGTTGTTTTCTAGATGCATTTAGATTTTTGTTTATTAATGCATGAAAAATTATATCAATAATTCTACGATAAATGATTAACACAAAGATAACATGGAGATCTATTCTCACACAGAAAGTTACACCTCAATTTTCGTTTATAGAGTGATTATTTGTGAATTCTCCCCCCTCCCTTTTAAAATAAAATGTGCAGTTAGAGATATTTTCCAATAATTTTTTAAACTTTCATTTTAATATATCAAAGAAATTTTTATATTTTTCACTTATTAAATTTTTTTCATTACTCATAACATTCATCAGAGTAGAAAAAAACAATTACAAAACTATGCATTATAATTTGGTAGAGGAGATAGATTTTAATTCGCTGGAATTATGACATTTAAGTGCCTAGTTTCACAATTAAACAAAAAATTAGATTGAGTAAAACTTCTATGATTTGAAATGTTAATTTCAACACATTATTTTCCAAATGCTTTAAATTAAAAATTATAAGTCTATAAATTATTATGAAACAAATTATGTTAATTATTAGTCAATTAAAATTAACTGTTTGTTAAAATTGATTATACAAATGAAAATTATACCATATTTTTTAACAATATTAAACCAAAACCAGTTTTAAGTCTTGTGTTATTTTCATAGTGTTCACTAAAAATTAAATGCACTGTTTCAAAATCTACAATGAGTCCTGAATACTGAACTATAAATCAAATAACTCAAAGAAAATGCAGTTAATAAACAATTCCTCAAAATTCAAATAAAGGTTTTTGGATTCAATTAATTTTGAATTTTATTTAAATTTTCCTTTACATAAAACTATTATGATGTTAGTTATATTTTTTCAATGCACACATATTTTTCTATTCCCCCCCCGAATAATTTAAGGATACTTACCCCGTATAACACCCATAATCAAAGGATGAGGTATTGCAGACTTTATGTGTAGAGACTGCTCATACAATTTCTAAATAATCAAAAACCAATATTCAGTGTTAAAAACATTTAGAAATATTAAGCAAGCATAGAAATAAAAGAAAGCAGGATTATAATTTTCATGTTAAAAAAAGGAGTGAAAATATCAATATGGAATATCTATATAATAAAATCTGCAAGCTATATTTATACATAACAAATTTAAAAAATGCACTAATTAAACCTTAATTTACAGACTTTATAAATGACTGCAAATGTTTATAACAACAATAAAATAAAAACAGATTTAAATTTTGGGGCATGAAAATGATTTACAGCAATTTATAATAAAATGAAAAAATATATTCTTAATGTCTAAATTAAGTATTGAAAGGACTCATCCCAGTATTATTTGAGAACGTAATACAGCTTTTTTCTATAAATACATTACACATTTTTACTTAATTTTTACAAATATTTTTTTAATCAAGTGTACACTCCAGTTTGAATATTGCCTAAACAATATTGCATTATGAATTAATGCAGTTAATAACATCATTGCTTAAGACAAATTTCTGAATGAGTACTGAAAGATGGATAAGTTTTTATATCATTTTGTTCAAACGACAGTTAATGAGGATTCAACTTAAAATTATATGTTGAGCATCAAATATATCCATCTGTTCCACACATAAAAGTACACATATCTAAAAATCCTTTAAAGGTTAAAAATGTTTCACTTAATTGTCATGCTTAAAGAAGTAGTAAAAATTTACTATTATCAGAAAATTTTAAGATTATCAGCTATCTTAACATTTCTATGCATAGAGCTCAAGATGCAGTCACTTTTTTTTTAAAAACACAGGCAAATAGGAACAGATTTTTGGATGTTCACTAGAATGTTTGATAAGAATCGTCTGGGGTAACAGTACTCTTAAAGCAACAGAAGGACAAAAAAAAAAAAAAAGCAGCACAAATAGAAAAAATCATTACAGACAATAATTTGCATCTTTTAAACAATAACCAGCCAATTTATTTGAATTCATCCACAAGGACTTTTCACTCAACAGATGCAGTAATTTGTTCTTCCATTTTACCTTTTAGGATATTCAAAACAGAAACTTATTAATACAGATCATTTTCCAGTGAAACTGAATTGTATGAATATAATCCAATATAACTCCATATCTTGCAATAGATATGTTTACAAAACTTCTAACTGGCCACTTATTTCATCCCTTGCAACTATCATTGATGAAATAAAGTTCTCATAGTATTGATGAGATGCAGAAGATATCACCAATATACTAATTTACCATGCAAATACATCCATAAAAAGAGCTTCTACTAAACAAAATAATTTTAAAAAATTAAAACCATACTGGAACGACATTTGCCAAACAGCATATAAAAATCAAAAGACTGTGGAACAATTTTAAGATACATCCCATACTCACAAATTTCATTTTATACATCAAAAACAAAGCTACTTTTAGAAAAAATTCAATGATATATACAGAAATGAATTAGCAAAACGACATTAATAATAATATAAAAAGTAAAAAATTGTGAGGCAGAATGAAATGAATCTCTGGAATATATACACAAATAGATTCTAACTTTGGAATACAATAACCAGAAAACATCATTTCTGAAGGACAATGCAAATATAATACTTCCAGCTCTGATACTTAAGTCCTGGGGGGAAAGGTGAATGTCAGATTTTTGTACGTTTTAGAGCAAAATGCTATTTTTTTTACCATTTCAAAGCAGGTTCTATTTCTATGATTGCATGTGGAAGTATGGAATAAAATATTTATATAAATATGGCTTAAGGGAAAGCTTGCCAAAATTTATTCAGAAGTGCTTAGAGTACAAATATTTAAAAGTTTAAACTGACTCAATCTTATTGGATGATCTTATTCAAGATGGGGTACTTCAAGGAAATGTTTTAAGTGTTATACTATTCATTATTAAAATTAAAATCATTTCAAACATTCCACCATCCATGAAAGCTCTGAAATTTGTTGACAACTTAAAAATTTCCTGCATGGGAAAAGAAATAAAGAGTATTGAAAGATAACTTCAACAGGCTGTCAAAAATTTACATATTGGACTGATGAAAATGGTTTCTGCATTTCTTCAACAAACACTACTTGAGTGCATTTCTGTAGACAAAGAAAACTTTACCCTAATTCTGTAATCTATTGCAAAATTTTTGAATTAAGATTGTGGACGAATTTAATTTTTAAGGCTCATTTTGACAAGTAGCTTATGTTTCAGCCTAGTATTTTAAAGGTTTTAGCACACACCTCATGAGATTCAGATTGCATTTGTTTGTTACATATTTCTCATGCAGTTACAAGATCACAATTGAACTGAAGTAGTGTAGTATATGGCTCAGCCAAAAAATGAGTTTTATGTGAATGGAAAACTGTACGCCAGGCTGTACTACAATTTTGTTCCTGAATTTTTCGAAAAAACATATCAAAAGTTTATACATTGGCTGCTATGAGCCATATTTAGACTTAAAGTGACACCATTTAACCCTTCAAAATATCAGAATGGCATCCTTCTCAAATTGTTTATTTTTAGACAAACTTATGTTTCACAAGAAAAAAAAATTCATACCAGAAGAATACAAGTTTTAATTGACAGCTATGGTTTATCTAACATTTCTGTGTTTGTGATGAAGGCAAATGAGGTGCTTTCACCTTTTGAGGTGATGCAAACAGTGTTTTAATTTTAAAAAATCAAACACTGCACAAAATATTTTCACTCAATATTAATAACTTTGTAGAAAATTACCCTGATTTTAAGCACATTTACACTGACAGCTCTAAATCATCAAATCATGTTGATACCTCATTTTTGATACATAATTCTCTCCACAATTTTTAGAATATCCTCCCACAAGTTCTGTTTTTACCACGAAAATTTCTACCATTCATAAGAGGGTTTTAAAAATTAGACACCTGTCTAATTTTTAAAAGGATTTTTTACAGTCACAATTTTGTTCATACCAGGATGAAAAAGCCCTTGTTTGCTTTCATCACAGAAATGTTTGATAACCCATGGTCCTCAAAATATATCAAACTTCCATTAAATAAAAGAATGGATTTTTCTGACATGATAAAATTTATTTAAAAATAAGTTTTTATTTTTGTATGATAAAAAAGTATGGAGATAATTCTAAGCAGCCAGGGTAAAAACTATGAATATTTTTGGCTGAGCCATATACAAATCATGTAATTATAATTAAATTTTAAACAGATAAGTGCATGGTATATTTGCAGCAAACATGCAATCAGAACCCCATAAGATAACCAATTAAACTTATAAAATATTTATTGCTTTTTAGCAACATTTGTGAAGTAGTACAGTATGAGACCATAATTTTAGTTTCTTGCCAAAAATTAAGCCTAAAAATTTAATTTCATCCATTACATTAACTGCAATGCTGTTACAATAAATTTTTGAATAAAAAATAAGTCTCATTAGTCTACAAAAATATACAAAGCTGTTTTTATCAAAGAGAGGCTCCAAACATTTCATTTATCCAATTAGCTTCAATGATATTCATTCCATTTCTCATGCATGGAATTTACAGATTGTCAACATAAATAAGAGCTTAATGAATGCATTAGCACTTTCAATTAGAATTTTTGTGATGTCCCTTGCTTCCTCATAAATAGTGTGAGAATTTATTTCATCAATGATGTTCACAAGGAATGAAAAAAATAGCAGTTTCATAAACATATCCTACTGCAGGATATGGATGTTAGATTATATTTGCAAAATACAACATAACAGGAAAGTAATCACTATGAAGTTTTATAAAAAAAAAAGTTTCTGCATTGAAAATCCAAAAAAGTAAAATAGAAGAACAAATTACCATGTCTATTGAGTAAAATGTCCATGCAGATGAATGAAAATTAGTTGGTTGTTTATCGTTTAAATAACAGAGGTTATTGTCTGAAACTATCTTTTCTATTTGAGCTCCCCTCGAGTATCTGTTCATATTGCCCCAAAGAGTATTGCAGCTATTCAAAACCCAGATCAATATATAAGACATGGAGAGCTGATTGATGAGCTTATTAATGCAAGTGATGCCAATTAAGGTATTAGGAGGCAAGTACAAATTGTTAATAAGGTTTAAATATTAATCCTAAGAGCAATGGCTTTAAGGGTGGTTTGTAAATAGAGTTGAATAACCAGGAAAGTATAGGAAGTCAACAAAGCAACACAACCTCCCCTCCTTACTCTTAGAGATTTATCTTTTCTAAATATGCTGTATTGACGGTTTCTGATAATGCCATTATGTGTTCTTTTTTGGAAGGGAAGGAAGATCAATATGGCAACTAAATTGTATATCAATGACATCCTTTAAAAAATTCTATTATTTTATTTTAATATCCTTGACATTTCCAAAGAATCTAGTATGTCATGGAAGAGAGAAAAAAATTGAAAATAAAAACTCTTTATATCAGGTGATGTTGGAGAACTATTATCCTCTACTGAAATTTAATCTTGGTCCTAAGTGTAAACTTTTATAGGTATTGAGCATCATCAGGTATTGATTCGTCATTGATGTCTTTATTGCCCCTTTTTATTAGCATTATTTTTTTAAAGTTTAGATGAGTTTAAATTGGGATACTGTTTTGAATTACACAGATTTTTTGAAATTCTTTTCAAATGAATCCAGAACTTGTATTAATGACAGTTGGATTTACAAATGCAGTTTTGAAATTTCTTTTTGAGTTGATTTTTAATGATAATATTCAAGTAGAGTTTTCATTGTTATAAGAGAAATTTTAGTAGAAATTGAAATATTGTTTCTAGCGGGTATAGACATGGAAGTTGTTGTCAGAAGATTTTTATGATTGTTACTTTTAATTTTAAACAATGGTTTGATTACCCTGTGTTTATTTTTTTACTTTTAGGAGGTTAGAGACATTTTGAACTGATGTGACCTTTTTATAGAGATGAGGAATATGATACATCAACTATGGGGTGTTCAATTATCAACTATTTTTTAGGTTCTAAGAAACGAAATATTTCGATTGTTTGGACCCCAGTTTTGGATTTATTAGGAGGAAACATTTTCTGGAACAGACTATGTAGTTACCTTTGGAATTAAGACAGATAGGCTCTGAATTGCATTATCAACTATTATAGGACACAGGTTCCACAAAAGACAGACAGTACAGAGAATTGGATATACATGGATAGACTGGACAATTGATCCATGGTAAGCAGTTTTAGTCAATGGCAAATTCTGCTTAACATGGATTGTTATCAGACAGAGAGCTAAAATATTTTGATATCTAATAGTTTCAAAAATACTGTTTGCTATATTTTAAAGTAAATTTGTTTTTGATATTACAATACATGACAAATTTAATAAGTAATGGGAGGGTTATTAATATTTCATGATTGTCTATTGCTTTTAATTACAAAATATGCTGATCTTCTTGAGCAGATGCCACTTCTATCAGAAAATCATTTATGTAAACTGAATATTGAATTTTCCATGCAAGGAGCAAGGCTCCTGCCAAGGTACAAAGATTGCAGTATTTGTTATTCTAGAAAGGGAGGATGTTCTTCCGTTGTAGCATTATTCGCTTCAGTTAAGAAAATCTTCTAATTCATCTTTGCTTGTCTCCGTGTTTTTTTTAAAAAGATTTCATTCAGTTTGATAGCAACACCTGCCAGATCTCAGTGTTCTGCCCTTTTTTTGACATACCCAGGGTAATCATCTGAATGCATCACATACTAAGCACAAAGAAGTTTACCATAATGTACACAGATCCAGGTTGAAGAGGAGGATTTCCGATGCCGGCAAAATTACCCCCCCCCCCAGCCAGACGCAACCAAACGACTCGTCCTTAAAGATTATTTTTCAGGATCAGGAAGAGAACAATCTTTAAGAACCATTATGGATGTATAACATTGATTCTCTCAATTGCCTTATCATCTATAACAGGGGTCGGCAACCTATTGAAACGGAAGAGCCAAAAGTTACAATTTACAAAATTTCCCAAGTTTTTAAAGAGCCACTAAAAATTTTCAATTTAATATTTTCGTATTTGCTTATATAAATTGATTTTTGATTTAAAATAAACGGCTTTTAAAATACGGAATAATATTTATTCATATAAAAAAAACACATATATAAATAGTTACATCAATGGGAGTATTAGCTTTGCATGCCTTTTGAAAGTTTGATTAAATCTGGCTTATACCTTTTGTTTTAAGTTTCAAGCACGACTCGAGATTTTTATTTGTTAGTTGACTTCATTCTTTATTATATTCATGCAAGAGAACACTTGCTCACACGAATATGTCGACCCGAAGATTGTCAGCACTCCATAAGCCAACTTCTTCACCTCACTGTAGCATTCTGGAAGACTATTCCATGCACCGAATATGAAAGCCTCAACCCGCAGAATTTCCTTTAGAGCTGTCCACTTGTGCTGCGTGATGTATATGCATTTCTGGACCTCCAACTCTTCCAAATTACTCTTGATTTCTATGAACTTGCCACTCCTCATGCCTTTGGTTTTCAAATCCAGCATCAATTCCAAATGGCTCAATGTTGATCTCATTTGCATTACTGTCGAGAGAATTTACTTTAAATGCAAGAGTACTTTTGTTTGTTTGATATGCTCAAATCTCTCAGCGAATCCATCCATCATGTGTTTTAAAGCTAGGCTGAAGAAATTCGTGTCAATAGTTGCATTGGTCTCATCACGTTATTGGTTCAGATTTAAAAATGAAGTAATTTACTTCTTTCCATGTCTTCAACAAAAAGAAGTAATTTTTTTTTTTTTTTTAAATAAACTACTTCTTCAAGCAAGGCGTAGGTTGGGTTGCTCTTTCCTTGCAGTTTTAGATTTAGTTCATTTAGTTTCATTGTGGTATCTACCATGAAGTTGAATTTTTGCAGCCATTTATCTTCTTCCAATTCGAGATGTTCAATGCTTTTTTTTTTTATTGAAGAATGTTTTTATGTTACTCAAGCACAAAGCAAAACGTTACCTCTGGAAAGCCATCACACTTTATTGTGCAGAAGTAAGTCAAAAAACTGACCTACTATTTCTTCAAGGAAAGCTTTAAACTGGCGATGGTAGAATGCTTTTACCAAGATGCTGTTAATACTCTTAGTACCAAGTTCATGACCTCAACTATTTCGGCTGGAAATGTTTGGGCACAAAGAGCTTGTTAATGAATTATGCAGTGAAAAGTCATAATTTCATGTTTTATTTTTTCTGAAGAATTAATGTTACCTCTCTATGTATTCCTGTCATAATTCTGGCTCCATTTCAGTTGCTATAGAAACAAATTTATATAGATTCCATTGTTTTCCAGGTAATTTTGCACAGCATTTGCTATATCTTCTCCACGAGTTTGCCCTGAGAGTGGTAGCAATCTTAACAGTTCTTCTTTTGTATCTTGGGATTACATATACCTGACAAAAAGGGTAACTTGTGCTTTGTCTTTTATGTCGCAAGATTCATCTATAGCTAGTGATAAGGCAGAAGCCAGTTAAATGTCTTCCACTTGCATTTGTATTACATTTGCAAACATTTTAGCAGTTCTATCTTGTACTATTTTAGCAGATAATGACAAATCTTTGATTTTTTTTCTTCTTGATTTCAGCTCTGTTTTTGAAATCACAAAACAGTTCTTCAGATGCACGTATAAAACAATCTTTGACATACTCACCATATGTGAAGGGTTTTCCTCTTTTTGCAATATCTTATGATACTGCAAAGCTTGCCAGATTTACATTATTGTAATATTAAGCTCAGTTACTTAGCATGGAACTTGACTGTTTTTTCAGAGCCCTTCAACTGCTTTTTTTCGTAAACCACTGGTTGGATATTTACCAGCAAACTGGATATGTTTTGTAGTGAAGTGTCTCTCCAAATCTGACTTCTTATTGTGTGTGAGATTTTTGTTGCAAATGAGACAAGTCGGAAGGCCATCTGTGTTATACATGAATGCAAACGACTCCATCCAATCCTGATTGAATTCTCGGTTTTCTTCTTTAGTTCTTTTTTTTTTTTTTTTAATACCAGATTCCATGCTGGCAGTGGAACCGAAAAAATGCCTTTTTAAAAGTTTACTTAAATATCTCAAACAGCAAACAATTCATTTACCATTATTACTTCGTTAACACAATCCTCAGAAAGGTAATCCAATTCTGTTACTGATTTTATTATATTATACACGTACATACCTTTGAAAGTATAATTTGTTTCGACATCGTATTCTTCTTGAAACAACAACGCGAAAAACGCAAGTAATTCAATTAACACTTATGCAATGTAACGTCGACCATGCCATCCGAGGATGGCTGACTGACAACACACTCTAGACGGTTATTGTTTGGGTGAGACGGAAATGGAATGCAATTGGCTGAAAAATAAACATGATCACGAAACCTCATATCTAAGAACAAAACGGTCATGTTAAGCGTAGCGATTTGCAATTAACGATTATGAAAATAGAAGCTATTGAGAAATTAGGTACTTAATTTTAGGTACTTATATTTTTAGGATTTTAGTAGTAAATCATTAATTTTTTCGTATGGAACTCGAGAGCCGCAACTTTACATTAAAAGAGCCACATGTGTGAACCGTAGGTTGCCGACCCCTGACCTATAAGATTGATCCCGAACAGTGTACTCCTGGTGGAGGCCGAAGATGGGGAATTGGGTCCTATGGAGCAGAAGGAATAGAATTAAAGATTGGCTTTGATATGATGCCCATTAGTAAGTATGTTATTTTTATTACAGAGAACATCAAATTTTTTTCTTTTTAGTTTCAAAATGTCTTTTTAATTTGATAAATATGAGTTAAAAACAAAACAAAAACAAAAAAAAAATCCTAGCAGGTTTAAAAACCATAGAATAAACTTTATATACACACACAGAGAGCACCCATTGCCAAAAAATTAGCAAAGGAAAAATAAAAGAGAGGGGAGAAATGTCATTAAGGTATATCAGGTGCATGCAGCAAGTATTTCTAAAAAAGATCAGCCACCTGAGGGGGGGAGGGGAAATCTTAAGAAATCCATGTCATTCCTTAAAACAATCACATAGTATTAAATTTGAACTCATTCTGCAGGACAATTCATAAACCTAAATATGCTTATTTAATACAAAACCCAAATGTTGACCAAACTAAGTAAAAAGGTATCAAAGTAATTTGGAATACTTGGGGAAATATTACTCTAAAAAACACAGACATTTCTTGGCTTCAATGATGTTTGAACATTCCCATTTTATCAACAATTCTTTTGGAAAATTTAATATTTTTACTATAGCAACAGTTATGTAACAAGACTTAATATTCTTCAGCTCCTCACATAATTTTTATTCATCCATTAATTCAAAATGATCTTATACATTTCATCTATTCCTTTGCAAATCCAGAAACAGAAGGTCATTTTAAGAATTAAAGTATATTCAATAAAATCAAAAAGAATAAAAGAAAATTCATACAATTGTTCATAAAAATTAAGTGTAGATAAAAGTCCTCCAAATGTAAGATCAAATGCAAAAAAAAAAAAAAAAACCTAAGCAATTCATTTTAACTATTCCAGAGATATAGTAAACAAATAACTAATTTACAAAAATTGAATTGAATTTAGCATTACACTATAGAACTAAAAAGAAATTATACTGCAGAAACAGTTTCTATAAAGAAAAATACAAAACTTTTAATTCTATTTTAACTGTTTTATTTTTCAAAAATTGTTTTTTGAATACAGCATAGAAAGTTGCAGTGAAAAAAATCATCAGTACATGAGGATTTTGTCATGTTTTACTAAAACATTAAAAATTAATTTTATTTTCCCTTTTCTTAGGCACACACACTCAGTTAAAGGTATACATAATTTCAAGATGGCTAAACTGATCTCAAGATAGTGAAATATGAATAACATTGCCTCTAACATTTTAAATGATTAAGTAAAAACTTCTAAACTGCATTAATTAATTTTAATAAATATCATATATTACCTTCAATTTTTTGTTGTTTTTCTGAGCTGTGTACATCTGAATTTCTAAAGCATAGATTTCAAGTAATTGAGTGCCTTTCTTTAAATCATCTGATCCATCATCAGTCTAAAAAGTTATATTAATATCAGCAAACATATACCTTACGAATATATTCTTCTTAAAGTACATGACTAACATAATTTTTTCATTTTTTTTAGATAAAAAAAGTGAAGACAATCATAAGTTAAATCAACAAATTAACCTATAAAGAATAAGTTTTCAAAAAAGCATACATTATGTTTTACAATTTACTCATTTATAAAGTATCACATCCATATTATCAGCAAACTCTCAACATTACAGCATTATTAAGAAACAAATTTAATACAAAATTAATTTAGGAAAATCATAATAGAACAATTATCACAAAATTGCATTCAAAAATCTTTTAAAAATTAGCTTTCTAAATGCAACAATATTTCCCCTGGTAATTTTTCATACAAACTTAATAAATTAAAGTAATAATTTAATATAGCAAAATAATCAATTATGCTAAATATTTTTTCCTAGTAGACTATTTATATTATAACTGAATCTAAGATAATCTAAAAACTAAAATACCAACATAATTTAATGTACCTGGCAAGATTGATGGAGTTGCTTTAAAATTTTGGCCAATTTGTTATACTCTCCACGATCAAAATACAATTTCCCAAGTTTTGTATTGGTCTTAAACCACAGCCTGTCATTCTTTGCATCCTTCAGTGCTTCAAGAGTAGTTTCATAGAATTCTTGCAAGAGTTCCATCTGAAAAAAGCAAATTAATACAATTGCAAAATGCTAACAATCAATTAAAAAAAATCAAACATTTTAACAGTTAATGTAAACATAAATCCATAGACAAAATATAATTTTAAGTCTTTAGGAGATTAAATATACAAAATGGCCTTAATTGCACATTAATTTAATATATAATCAAAACAATCACACAAAAGCAAGCTTTACTTTTTTAAAAATAAAAATTTCACCTATGTTTTTTCACTTTATCTCATTAGTGACAAAAAACATGACATTTTTGGCAATTACTCGCATTATTTCTCCGACTTAAATTTTCAGTAAATAAATAATAATAATAATAAAAAAAACTATTTACACACACAAATACAAACTGAAAATTTCAATGATCACCGTTAAATATTATGTTACTTGGATACATAAATAGCATCCAAAGTACACACTTTCACTATGACTCAAAATTTCTGTACTAGCAATGATATATAATATTTCTGCACAAGCAATAAATACAATGCGAGGTGTGGGTATTAAATAACAAGATTGATGCTACAGAAGTAAGCATGCGCCAAACACCAGTAACCAACAGCTGTTTAGAGTGAAGTCTTTACTTTCAAATACAGTGCCACTTGCTTCTGTAAACAAATTCATATAGCTGTAGTCTTTGATCACAGAGTTATTTTTTTTTTTTGTTTCACTGGAAAAATGATAAATGTAACAATAGAGCAACGATTGTGGTGAAATTTCACATGAAATTTGGAAAAAATGTTATTGAAACTTATAATTTATTGAAAAAAAGAGTACGGCAATGAATGTCTATCACATGCACATATTTGAATAGTTTAAAGCAGGGGTCTCCAAACTACGGCCCGAGGGCCACATCCGGCCCGCGGACAGATTTTGTCCGGCCCGCGGAGAGCTAGCATACTTGAAAGAAAACTCCTTCTAGAGAACATATTTATTTTTTATAGCAAATTAAATTTAGTTTACTGAAGTAATCTATTTTTATGTTGAATAATTATTAATATGACATCTACATTGATATGGTCATGGGCTAACTACTCATAACATTGTTGTAGGTTACTATATACTAACTAACAAATTATTGAAATGAATCCAACTAACATTTTATACATTTTAAATGAAAAAATAACTTATAACAAGCATAATGACATATGAAATACTAATGAGATTTATGTAATTGAGATTTTCCACTGACAATAGTTTGTAGTTGTGGACTAATTTTACTTGTACCAATTATTAAAAGAGACTTAAGATGCTCATCAGTTAATTTAGATCTGTAAACATTTTTTGTGTACTTCATTTTGGAAAAGGTCTTCTCACACAAATAAGTAGTACCAAAAACAGAAAACAGCCCACGAGCAAATTTATGCAAATTATCAAATTGTGTCAGTGGAAGACATTTATAAAATTCCAACAAAGATAAGTTTTGATATTTGTTCTTAATTATATCACTGCACTGTAGATCAATCATTTCCATTTGAAGTTCCGGGGCTAGGGTTTCAATGTCAGTATCAAAAGGATTCTGAAAAATCTTAATTTGATTCGCAATGGCATCAAAGTCCGAAAAACGAGTATCAAAATTTATTTTCAAAGCACTCAAAGTTTCGATTGCAAAATCGATAGGAAACTCGGTCTCAGTGGTGTGGCTGAATATTTCACATGTTTTAAAATGTGAAAAACATTTACTTCGTAGTTGTGATTGAAACAGTATCAATTTCTTCCGGAATGATTTGATATTAGTGTATAAATCAGGAAGATGCTGGTTTTCTCCTTGCAATCTCAAATTCAGTTCGTTCACATGTTTTGTCAAATCAACATAGAATGCT
Source organism: Nephila pilipes (assembly GCA_019974015.1). Lineage (NCBI taxonomy): Eukaryota > Metazoa > Arthropoda > Arachnida > Araneae > Nephilidae > Nephila > Nephila pilipes. The sequence continues at coordinate 6,053 of BMAW01012514.1, read as the reverse complement.
AACTTCCACAGCCATGCGCTGTTTTGCAATTCAGTAAGAGGGCGATGCTTTTCATTCAAAAAAATTTCGATCACTGCTCGAAGTTCAAAAAAGCGCTGAAGGACTTTCCCACAACTAAGCCAACGTACGGCAGTATGATAAGGTAAGTCATTTTCTCCAATCTCTTCAATAAATTGCACGAATTGTCGGTGATTCAGCCCAAAAGATCTGATAAAATTAACAGTTGATATGACTGGTTTCAGAACTTCAGACATATCCAAACATTTTCCGCACAAAGACTGTTGATGAATGATACAATGTAAGACTATTGGTTTTGAACCACCGTCATTTTCTACAGCCTTTGACACAAGAGCGACCACTCCTTTATCTTTCCCACTCATGTTTTTGCCTCCATCAGTTGTAATACATTTCAAGTTTTTCCATCGAAGGTTCTTTTGGTTAATGGCCATATCAACTCCTTTAAAAATATCTGAACCAGTAGTTGTGCCATGAATACTATACATATCAAGAAGTTCTTCATGCACTTCATAGCTTTTATCTACTCCTCGAATATAAATCAACACCTGAGCAGTATCTGACACATCCGTTGACTCATCCAAGGCCAAAGAAAACCACTCAACATGTCCATTTTTGTTGAACAGTTGAGAGGATATATTTTCAGCGATGTCTTCTACCCTTCGAGCCACAGTGTTTGCTGACATACTGACAGTTTTTAATAAATTTACCTTTTCAGGGCACATTTCTTCGGTTACTGCGATTATGCATTCTTTGACCATTTCTCCATCGGTGAATGGTTTTCCACGTTTTGCAATTTCAAGAGCCACACGAAAGCTGGCATGAGTTGCAGCCTCTTGTTCAGTTTTGAGTTTTGTAAATAAAGATTGCTACGATTTCAATCCGAGCTTCATAGCTTCGAATTTTTCTGTCCGCAAACTTCCTGTATATTTTGAGTAATTTTGAAAATGTTTTGCTTCATAATGACGTTTAATGTTATATTCTTTGAGAACGGCTATGCTTTCATTGCAAATCAAACATAGCGCCTTGTTACTGGACTCAATTACGAAATACTGAATGTTCCACTGATCTTTGAATTTTCTGCATTCACTATCAATTTTTCGCTTCTTTTCCATTCTACTAAATCACACACAAAAGCAACAATTCAAATCAAAATATTGTTACAAAAATGTCTTAAACTTAAACACGCACAAACACGTTTTAAGGAGGTACGCACTATTTTATTTCACAGCAGTGTCATAGGAACTGACTTGTGGTTGCGCCACTAGCCTTCTTATATATTCCACTTACTGCCATCTAGAAGTGAGTGGAAGACACCAGAACTTTCTCGAACCAACGAGATTATTCTGTAAGTGCTATTAGCGCCATCTGTTAGCGATAGAAGGTACTACCTATTTCCGCTTGTGTCCACCAGATGTCCTGTCACGTTACTCCTCATGGCTCGCTCGTACTCTACGACTAATCTAGAAATTACAGATAATGAGAGGAAAATTAATAATATGCAGTGTTGCCGTTTTGCGGACTTTAGTCCGATTTGCAGCCTTTTTTAAACGTGGCGTACTTTTTCGGACTTTTTTTTTCATGTAAAAAAAATACTCATTCGTTACTTGAGTACTCGTTACTCGTTAGGAACCGAAGTAACGATTACTGAAGAAAAAAGTAATCAATGATTACTTGTGTATTTCATTACTTTTGTAATCAATGATTACTATGGCGATACGATGCGGGTACCCCATTATAACGGATACCAATACGATACGGAAAATACACCAGCTTCCCCGTCGCTAGAGGCATCTGGCAGAAATTAAATGAGTATCGTCCCCGTCGCTAGAGGCATAAAATTAAAGCGTTCCCATCGCTAGAGGCATCTGGCAAAAAAGTAATCATATTTTACACCACTAGTGGACTGATTCAACTTTTTACCACCGGCAACAATGAATGATAATATGGTTTTGGCCCTTGGAATTTACTGGAGTAATCAATATGGCCCTAAGGCTGGAAAGTTTGGAGACCCCTGGTTTAAAGCATTATTGAGATGGCCAAGAAGGCGTTGAAGATTATTCCCACCCTGATCCCTATTCCATGCCAAAAATGGATGACAATATCGAAAAAAATTGGTAATCTGGTTCAATCTGACTGTCAGTTAAGTATTCGTGTGATTGCTGAGAGTATAGGAATTAAATAGCAACAGCAAATTTTATACAACAATTTTAACATGCAAGAACGTGTGCCAAAACAGTCCCCAAATTCTCAAGTTTGAAGAACAAGAAGTTTATAAAAATGTTTGAACAGATACATTCGAGTGCCATTAAAATGACCCAAACTTATTGAAAAGAATAATGCATGATGAATTGTGGTTTATTTACTTATGATCCTGAAATGAAGCACCAATCAATGCACTGGAAGAGCCCATCTTCAGCAAGTGCTAAAAAAGCTTGAATGAGCATATCAAAATTCAAAATAATGATGACATTTCTCAATATTCGTGGAAATGTGGACCTTCATTGGGTTTCCTGAAGGTCAAACTATTAATCAACATTAGTAACTTCATGTTCCTGCTGAACTCATCTAACAATAAGGAAAAAAACATCCTGAAGGAGTTGACAAAAGAAGACTTCAAGCCCTGTTTCGAAAAATGGAAGATTCACATGGAACATTGTATATCTACAGTGAGGGAGTGTATATTGAAGTGATAGGTAAATATGTATGAAATCAAAATAAAATGTTTTACACTATCAGTCTTGTTATTTAATAGCTACATCTTGTATTGAATGTCTTCATAATATTAAGCAACCAAGTTGATTTTAAAAGATTAGAGGATTATTCTTTACAAAAAAATACATACACAATCCTGCCCCTTCTTCTTGCAGATAGAGATATCTATTTCTTTTTTTAATATTAAAGAGCATGCATTATAATAATTAAAAAAAAAATTCCATTTTAATACAAAATCAAATATATTCATAGTATTCTGGTTATTTTTATAGGTTAAAAAATAATTAAGGAGTACCATATTAAAATCTTGTATAATAATTTTTGTACAGTGTAATATTTTTGGAACATCTGCTTTATGGATATATCACAGTTGACTTCACAATACAAACAGAAGTTCAATCTCTCAGAATTTTAATGCAAATAGTTCCTACAAACTAATGAAATAAAAAGTATATGGTACTTGACTGTAATACCTGCTTTGATGTTGAAATGTAATCCAATATAGAATTAATAGACTTTTCTGAATAGTTTCTAGTAACAGCACTCTTGATATAAGTAAGTAATTGTTTGTACCTTGCCATCATTTCTCCATATTTGCCCTGAAATAAAGAAATCAAAAGCTTTATAGTAACAAAAATCTGAATTATATTAGTCAATAACACAGGAAATATTTATCAAACCAAAGCTCACTCTTACAACATTACTTTAAACTTTATTCTTTAAGAATGTCATTCATAAAAAGTTCTGAAACTGATGCAACCTTCTCCCAAGGAAACATGAAAACTTTTCTAGAGGTATACAGCAAACCAAGAAAATGCATCACTACTTCAAAACAAATCCAAAAATCCTACTTTAGTTTATTGAAAAATGAAAACTGCTACATGAGAAAAGTGAGAAAAGACAAACTCCCACAATAACTTTGTAAGAAACTGATATACATTTTCACAGAAATGAGAACGATCACAACGTCAAAAGAATGACAAAAGTTCATCCACCCAAAAACAATCACTTAATAAATAGGATATTAAAGTTTATGAGGGAAGGGGAATTGCATCTGATAAAATGCCCCTTCTACGTAATGATTTAAAAAAGTATATAGCCAAATGATTCCCATTTACACACAAGTTTTAAACATTCATAAAAAAAATGTCTTGGAACCTAAGGATCATATCTATTTTTGGGTATAACTACCACTACAAACACTTTGATTCATTCATGATTGTTTGGAGAAGAACAAAATACAAACACTTTATACCACCATAGTTTAAGTAAGATAAGCATTTCAGTTATGCTCCCAATTTTTCAATAGTATTTTTTTACATTTTGTATGATTTTCTAAAAACATGACAATCATTGCATTTTGAAAGATTTCAACAAATTATTTGAAAATGTTTATTGGTATTTTTGTTAAATTATAAAACTGGAGATTTATTTCATAATACTTAATTAAAGCAGTCCCTACAATTGCATGATCTGTTTCCAAAAATGAAGACTATTAAAAAATGCATAAAAAATTTAGTCAGTTAATGAAAACTGGAGTTATTAATGTTTTACATAGAAAATTGGCACTGATATTAGAAAAACTGACTGTTGATTCAATAAAAAAAAATAAGACTTACTGAAATAAATTATCAAATATACATGCTTATTTAATTTTGCTGGAAAAGGGGGGGGTGCCACTAACTATTTTATTTTTTTGAAAACTTGGGAAATGAAATTAATTGAAAAAGCAAAGTTTTCACAGCCAAAGTATTAATAAAAAACAGAATATTTCTATTACATTTAATGATTTCATATATTTCCAGAATTGGGGGGAAGACAAGACAACAAAAGGGGGGAAAGCAATTTTTAATCACATTTTAATTTTTTAACAATATTTAACAACTTTTGTTTCTATGGTCTTAACAGTTTTAACATTACAAAAAATTAAAAATTGTTTAAAACCTAGTAATTCCTGGAAATTAATTACTTTAATTTTTTGCACAATTTATAATGCTATGAAGTACTTTATACACCCTTCAATATTGATTAATATATATTATTTTCAAATATACATGCTTATTTAAAAATAAATTTAAAAAAATCATGAGATTAGTAAAAGTACAGTCCCTCAAATAAGATATTATTAATGTTGAGCTTCATGAGGTATAAAGTGAATAGAAAAATCAAAAGAGATGCTCTGGAAAGGTAACATCAACTTTTCCATGATTTGTTACTACATTCAATTTGTACACACTTTTCTTTGAAAAAATGCTTAGCACTTTCTAAAAAGAACTGTTGAATACTCCTTATTTCTATCGAATTACTTTTATGGGGCATTTACATATTGTGATATATATATATATATATATGCATTACTAACTTCTAAATTCAAACTTTGTTACACAATGAATTTTGTAATTGTTTTTATTATATTAGAATTTTGACAATCACAGCCATAATTTTTTTTAACGGTGTAAGTGAAACCAAAACAATAGGGCAGTTTCAGTAATGTTCAATCAATGACCATTTCATTACAATAAAAATTTTAAACATAAAATCACTCACTCATAGAATATCACTTCATTTGGCCATTGGAAATTTTTTATATTTCTTTAAGATTTCAGTCTACTGATCTTTCAATGTACTAGTGATGGAAAGAGTACAAGAAACCAATGGTAAGTTACTTTTGAGCTCTCTCATCCAACTTAATTCAAATATTTTAAAATCCATAATTCATCCTAATCTAATATCAAACTTTAAGCAGAATACTGAAGACAAGTACATGATTATTGTACCTATCTAGAAAAATCTTCTAGAAAGGTAATCTAAAATATTTTCACAATTTCAATATAGTAAAAAATACAGAATCATTCTAAAATTTCAGAATATCAAGCCATATATAATTAGATAAATTTTAAAAAGGAAACGGGAGAAGGAGCTAACTTATATGAATGTTTCACTTTATTAGAAATAAATTTTTTTATAACTATTGAATGTGAGTGACTGTGAAGCTTAATGGCGCAAGAGCCAAAGTATGCTATGCTGTACCAAACACTTGTTAATATCAATCAGAATAAAAAAAAAATTAAAAATATGAAAAAAAGACAAAGTGAAAAAGATAAAAAGTTAAAACATCAAATTTGGTATAAAAGGCCAATATATTTTTAAAAAGCAAATAAGTTATGGTGGGGGGTTTCTCCTAGCAAGTCAGATAGATTTAAAACTGACTGAAAAAATACAACAATGATGATCAAACACAGAACACACTATTAAAATGTGATGAATTGTGTAAGTGACATGGCAGGAAGGACACTCGAGAGCACCCTCCCCAAATAAGTGAT
>BMAW01012492.1:25243-56628 GCA_019974015.1 Nephila pilipes | reverse complement strand
GAGGACCTTGCCCAGGCTTTCTCTCGATGGATACGGTACCTGAAACTGTTTCCATAAGTTGGACACGACGCTGGGTGTTAAATCGATTTCTTAGCAAATCTGGGTTTGAAACTGCTTTATTCTTCTAGCCTACCCATAATTCGCCACCTCATTCCACCATCTAAATGTTGGTGGTAATTTAGTTTTACTGTTTGAATTTTAATTCAAGCGATTGCTGTAAAAAAAAACACCAAGAAATTCGGCGAAATGTACTAGCGAACGAAATGCGGATTTTGGTATGCTCGCATATAAATCCTGTTTTTCGTCTAGTTCCGTCCAAACACACGTATACGTTTGCGTATTCGACGCACAAGATTTGCATCTTTGTTTTGAAACAGTATTTTTACAATTCGTTCAGTACTTTTCATGAAATTCGACAAAATATGCAAATTCTCGTAATTTTGAGCACCAGTGTATTCAACTCTTGTTTCTTAAAATTTCATGCAAACTCTTGCCATTATGGTGTAGATAAAGGACTCGTTCCCTCTTTGTGATATATCTTTTGTTTTGAGGCTCTGAGGGGGCTCGCATTGTCGTTCAACAAACACACTGCCTTCTTTCTCATTCCACTTCTTTTGTTCTGTATAGCCCTCCATAATTTTTCAGATTTTCTCAACACCACTTGGGATTAGTTGCTTTCCTCTGAACAAAAATTTAATGCGAAGATGTATTATTTTTTTTTAGGTCTCAAAAGACAGAAACCATGATTGGTCGGACTGAAACAACAGGTCAATTTTTTTTTCTTGTAAGCTTTACACTCATCTCGTTACTTGCACATATTACCACGGTTCGTGATATCATCCACGAAGCAGATTTTATTGCTGTAATAATCAGGAACTGCGCGTTTTCCTTTCGCGAGAAGAAATCGGATTATGTTCCTCAGCTGCTAGAGGGCTTCGGAATTGTGACACTTATTTTAACGCAGCATTACAAGAAGTGTTTTCAACCGAGTGAGACAAACAGGCACGCCTTCTACCCTCAAGAATTTGATCTTGAACGCAGGGCAGCCAACTTTATTGGAGGGGGGAAATGTTAGGAGATTTTGGCGTTAAGGAGATTTAAAGAAATATAATGCTCTGTTGATTCTCTTAGAATTTTAAATGCTTTTCAAAAATATGCGATACATTTTCCCGAATAATTTATGGTTTATCCATGAATCACATTGCTTACAGAAACCTATAACTGTAAAGTCAAACAATTACTTATGAGTGTATTACCTATATTTATTCACTGTAATACGGGAGAGGGAACTTCTGTTTCACGTTTGTCACGCTTCACATTTTCAAATTTTGTACTTGAAGTCCAAATAATACGAATGTTGCTTCTATTTTAATTTATAATCATCTAATTCAAAATAGAATTAAGATCATATGTTCATAAAAATAATAAACTTGCGTCTTTTTATTGCTCTTTTTATTTCATTGAAATAAAATTTTGTAGAAAAGAAATTGTCGAGGGAAAAATAGGAAAGTCACCTAATTACTGTCACTGATCGTATTACTTGCAAAAAAAATTCATTTTACAAAATTTAAATTTTTAAATTAAATACTTATGTAGAAAATCTAAATAGCTTTAAAAATGCAAAAAAAAGAACATAATAACCAAGTGCTTAGTTTTTAAAAATGTTATCGTAGCCAATACAATATGAGTCTGCAATAAAAGTGGTCTCACGCACCTTACGTCTGAAACTAAAATCTAAACGATCCAACAAGAGAATTCCAAACACTTGGATTCATGTCTTACCATTATTATGAATTATTACTTTTAAATTGGTATATATAGAGAGTTAGCTCCTCTCTCTACAGCGAAAAGCAATGAAATTGCTCAATACGACCTCTTTTCATACGGCTAAATCAGAGTATGTGTTCTGTGTTAACTAACCAATAAATGACTAGTATCAAAACTTAGGTGAATGCGAATTCAAAAGACCTTCAATAATAATAAAATTCAATTTTCAATAAATTTCTTTTCGTGAAGAAAAGAAAGGAAACGATTATATTATTCGAAGGTCGGATTAATTCGAAGTGTTTTAAATGTAGGTTTTTAAGATTCGAGAGTTTTATTGATGGCGGGAAATTATGTGTCGAGGTCATAATGTTTTGCGATATCCTCATTTGTTCGAATTTTGAAAGCGTAGTTGGTAGATAGCAACAGTATACATGTAAGCTTGAATTAAGACCTAGGAACGGTTAGCGTTCTTTTTTTCGTTCAAACGTAAAGAACAGGTTCTTTTAAAAGTTTGAAGATTTTAACTATATGGTCAGTAAAATAAATCAGAATATTTTTAAAAGGTTAATCAAAATTTTTCTAATTAAACGCTTTGAATAAAGTCGGATTTTGAATTTTTAAGATTAAAAGGCATTTTATAAGGTAAAGAAATTTTTCTAATGTATCAGCGCAAGCGTACGAAATGAAAACATTTAAATACATGTGAGGATACTTCGACTTTATTTTATAATTACTGTACAAGGATGATTAGAAAAGTACTTATGTTAGGAATGGGAAATGAGGTAACTAACTTCCTGTGTATTATCCAGTGTTCCTTTTTCTAAGAGGGAACCATGAATATGATGTTCATCACATTCCAAAAAATCGTTAGTATAACTTTTTCGGCCGTCTGTTTTGGAGCAAATTCACCTGAAACAACATCTTGTTTGTTAGTTTAAGTAAATAATGGTGGATACAAGTCTCCGGCGAAAACACAGTTCAAAATAACGACAACTCGACGCGGCAGCAATAAAAATAACTTCTGAATTGTTTGACACCGTGTCAAATTTGTTTTGACACCGTTTAACACATGGTAGAACACAATGACAACTCTACTTTGCCTCAGAAACACTATCTTTTAAAACAAGATCTATTTTTTACCACTCCCGTACATTGTTCTAACAAGGTATAAGAAATACACTTTTTTGGAGGTTTATGTCTTGGATTCTGTTTTAATCCAGAAATAAAGGAAAGGTTAATTTTTAAAAGTATATGATGTGTATAAAGGTATACGGTTATCCATATTTCTTATCAATTTAATTCAATTTTATCCTCACTATAGCATAAAAAAATGATAACGCTTTGTTCAATATTTAGAATGTAATTTTTTTAGAAAATGAGAGTATGTGTCCTTCGAATTGTATAACATAGATTATTAGATAAGATTAACTGTAAAAACTCAAATTGTAGGGAAAAACTCATGAGAAATAGAGAAAAATAATATTGTGAAAACGCAGCCCAGGCAGTATAAATGTATATAGCAAACCACTTAATAAGTCATACGCAAAATAATTTTAATAATATTAGCTATTTATACTTATTAATGTAAATACCTTTAATTTCTTTCATAACAGACTTGCGTTTAAAAGCATTTTTGAACAAAGATTTACCTTTGAAAATCATATTTATTTCGTCTGTTAACGTCTGAGTTTGACATACTCGCAGTATAGTCTATATAAACAAGTTACTCAAAGAAAATGCGTAAATTTTTCAATGTTTGAAACTAAGTCCACTTTATTGTAAAATAATAGATTAAATCTAAACCATTGTAAGATCACGAAAAAATTTACTAAAAATCAATTAATTTACTTTTATTTATGACTTAAGCTTTTTCCTGAAAATACTTTAACACTTCTTATTTTTAAGAATCTCGATTTTTGACAAATGTTGCATATTTTTTTATTTTTGTATTAAAGTTAAGGCGCAAAACCCCTTTTAACTCAGATTATCTAATTCGACGTATCTTTTTTGAGCAAACAACTTTAACTACATTATCAGATGGAGGGACATTCTAATTCAATTTTGTTTTTAATACAGCATTCGAGTACTTTGAGGCTTTTAATTTTCATTCTTTTTGTTTATTTTTGTAGAACCTGAATAATCTGCTTACTATTCAAACAGGTCCTGTATATTGAAAAAAAAAAAAATCACTTTCCATGTTACCAAGATATTGCTCCTAATCTTAGAAATTTAGTTTTAGTATAGTTTTTATTAACGTCGCACTAGAAGCCACACGAGTGCTATTGGCGATGGACCTCGTAATTTTGAACCACGGTCAAGTGACGAGGACGACACCTGAGCTGGCACCACCTCTCCTAACATTCACACCACGCCAACGGGAGGACTTTGGGCCCCGAACATATTTAACGTGCATCAGCCCCAGCTAAACGGAGGGTCTTTGACGGCCAAGGATCGAACCCGTGACTGAACGAAAACCACCGGCCGCTAGTCCGCGACCTTGACCACTAGGCTACCGCAGCCCCCTAATCTTAGAAAACCAATAACAAAAGACAAAAGAATGTATCATTAAATAATGCGACTAAGAGTTCCCCCAAAAATGTCCACTGGACCTTAACTTTAGTATAGAGTAGACTCAAAGATTGCCGAGTTGATTGTTTACTCAACGTTTTCATTGATTGGGTTTTGGAGGATATAGAGCAACAAAGGCTCTATATCCTCCATTATATAACATTCCTTACTGCATGCGGCTGTTTATTTCTACTCTGTTCTTAAGTCCGTAAACTACAATACAATTTTGCTACAGCCAATTTTACCATACTTATTTTGAACTGCTGTTAGATGACGAGTCGATCCTTGAACTAAGATCCTACTTACCCTCCACACTGAAATCACTATAAGGAGAGGACTTTGAGCCTCGACAGCTTTACTGCACATCAGTCCCTATACACAACAGGTCAAGATTTAGAGATTAAATTAGTGGTAAATTATTAATGGGCGATTCAGTTCAAGTGTTTAATATACCACTTACGTCCTTTAAAGACCTGTCGGAGGTGGGAGGGGGGGGGAGTGATTCATGTTAAATTTGTGAAGGTCCTCACGTTCTCGTTATTGATGTAACGAGTGGGGTGCCAGGTCAGATGACCAAGTCGTCATCTGACCGAGCTTCAAAATTACGATTGGTTGTGGTTAGCGGATCTTTGTGTCAAGCAGATAGGCAGCCAGATGCATTCAATACAAAATTTGCAACTATTACTTACAGAAGTAATCAATTTAAAGAATAGGTCTTCCATAGAAAATGCTTGGTGCTCGTCAGAATTATGAAAAGTAGCACATTTTAAAGAATTAATCAACAACGTATGTGATTAACTTTGAAAATTCTACTGTAAACGAAGATATGGATCAGTTAAATTTTTACATTTATCTTGCATAACATTCTTTGTAGAGTTTAAAAAATATTGATTCAATTATTCATCGTTGTGCTTCTTTACTGAACAATTTTGACAGCCTATTTCAAAACTCTGCTTAACATCGTCAATGCGCCTCTTTAATTTGAACCACAGTCAATCGACGAGGTAGAGATCTGAGCACGCGGCCCATTTTACCATTTCTGCCATCCACCATGAGAACTTTGTGCCCGAAAGATTAGACGTACGTTCTACACGATAGTCATTAGTAAGGAATTCTGGGACCCAAACCCATAACTCATCGGCCTTGAGCCTATTTTATATTTTCTGTAAGAGTTGCTCGAACGGTAACTGTTCTCATGGGATGAATTTTACACAAATTTATTTAATTTCTTTCGTGTTCATATAGATTAACTTTTGTATCGAATTTTTCTTTCTTTCTGGCACGCTGGATTTTTCAAATTATGCACATTTGTATGTTTTCTGGTTATTTGAATATTTTCTGAATTTAAGTTTGAATTAAATAAATTTTGATTCCACCTCAGAGAACGCCGTCTGGTAGAGGATTTTGTAATCGAAAAAAAAAAAAAAAAAATACAGTAAGACCAATCAGTTATATTTAAATTGATTTGTTTCCTTATAAAGAAATACTTGATGAAAGTACTCGATGAAATATTGTTTATAAACTTTCATATTATTTAAGTTAAAGATTTATGATATATAGCAAGTGCTTAAAAAGTGGACTCTAAATAATAATAATAAATTGCTCTATTCCATGCTTTACGAAGAAAAGATTTCGCCTCCAAAGGGACTATTTTCTTTGCAACGTATTAGAATTTGTTTAAATTTATAAATTACGTGATGTGTTAAAAAAGGGCCATTATTGGTTAAAAATAGCAAATCAATATAAAAATAATATGACCCCAAAACATTCTTATAAGAAAGCAAATTAAAAAGAAGTAATTCGAACATTTTGGGACAAAAATGACTTAAAATTCTGATTAATTTCATTAATTTTTATTTATTTCTTGAAATTTGATTACATATTATTTAAGTTAATACATCGATGGATAGGAAAGTAAAATAATTTTTATATATTTTGTTTGAATTCAATAAAAGATTGGAAAAATTTATTGACATATTTTTGATTAAATTAATTGCTGGTGAAAGCAGAAACAAAAACACAATAAAAATTTGAGAAGTGGTCAACTACGACATACTGTGGTTAACTAAAACAATAGTCGCTGTGATAGCTAAAAACTCATTTCTTTGTTGCACAAATGCAACTCATTACAATTATTTCTCGACTTTATTAAGAATCCAATTTTTTCACTTCCTAATGCAGAGCTATTCAGGCTATTTTTGCTGATTTTATTATATGCAGTGATTTACAAAGAATAATTAGTTTTAGTATTATAAATGGAAAGAAAGAGAACAAATAATCTATTTAAAAATAAACATTAAAAATATCTTACTTAGAAGCTCTTAATACGCAATGAGAAAAATCCTAAACATGAAATAACAACGTTTATATACTTAAAACCTTTGTTAATTTCCATAAAATACCGTGTTATTCTGAAGTTGTAATTTCTTGCTTAATTTTGCCTTGGTTTCGTAAAATTAAATTATGATAATTCTATTTAATCATGTGTAAATTTAATTCTATTAAAGCGTCTTTGGATGAGCGTAATTGTTTTTAGCGACTATTTACGTTTGTACTGCTTGCAAAGTTAGTCTTAAAAAGACATCTACTACCTTCAGGAATGGAAAACCTGCAACATTTTAAAATAACACATATTTCCTTAGAACTGGTTTTCCATCTATGCTTTTTATTAATACCTGTTTGTGTTGGATATATAAGCAAAGAAAAGCACTAAAGGAAACTTTATAGAAAACATCGCGTTAGAACTATGTTTCAATGAGCTAAAAGGTCAAGATTATAATTTTTTTCCTATCATATTTGTGTATAACGGTTGATTGGTGACCCCAATATTTCATACAACATAGCACATCATTCCAATTAATGGTGATGTTTAGAACGATTTTTTTAATAAAATTCCCGTAATTCCCCTTAATAATATAAGTTCTCATTATGCTATTCTGTAATTTTCATGCTTGCCAAAGTCAAGTTCAGTTTGTGACACTCATGCAAAGTCCCATTTTGATGTTAAGCTATAAAAAAGACTGATGACAAACGGAGTAATAATAACGAAATGTAATGAAAAGATTAAAGAAATTCGTGAAAATTTAAGGACTTTTCAGAAGAATTCAGAAAATCATCAAGAGTTTATTTAAGCAGATTATTTCATAATTATAAATTTCACTGCCCTTTAAATACATCATCATTATTTTTAGAGAAAAGAGTCGCTCATCATCTTCCCCACTAATACATAATTTTATAAAATCATATAATCCTAACTTTTAAATTACATCCGCCGTCACTTATACTACTTTAAGGAAATATCAATTTTAATTAACGCAAAAAAATGTTATTTACATTACTTCTGTTTATGAAGTTCATATTAAAGTGAACTGTGTCTCCCTTTAATATATAAATCCATTATCAATTAATGCGAAACAGAACTCATTTCCAATATTAATTTTCAATTACGGATTCGTATATCCCTCATCAATCAATGCGTTAATTAATTGATTCTATTTAATATGTGAATCATTGTTTATATTCTCCTTCTCAATGATTTTACATCTTAATCGATTGCTCATAGTGGAATCTGTGCATGAAAGCCACAACACGCTTCTTAGAACGAACTTGGCAAGGTATAACTATATATTTCCCAGATCTATTTGGCTGTGGTAACTCTTTCTCTGTAATGAGTGTTTCTTAGAACGAAAAAGCAACGGATTTTGTTTGTATTTCGAGGGGAAAAAATCCAATAACATTCTCTTTTGTGCAGATTTCATCCATATTTATAGAAGTCTTTGACCTCAACTTCAAATCACTTTAGTGGTGTTTCTGCTCAACTGAACATACTGATGGCATCTCCATGGGAAGATGACCTTGAGCAGTTTCATCTTGTTTGTAACTAACTTAAATATAACAAGGATCAACTTTTTTCATTAGACGGAAGTTTGAAATGGAGCATCATTCCCACTAAATGAAACTGAAATTGGATACTTGTCTAGTTGGTTATGAGATATTAAATTACATTGGTTGTATGGTTGATGAGATACTAAATAAATTTGCTCAACAGTAAAAATCGAAATGTACAGAAAATTTATGTCGTTCTCAGAAATAATATCAAAAACTAATTTTTACCTGTGCTAAATCTTTTACTAAAATTAATTTTATATAGCACTTTCAAAATTTGAATTCAAAACTTAAAAGCATCTTTACAGACACCTCATAAAAGTCACACTTTATACTTCTTATAATAAATATTTTTAATAAATCCTTGAAAATTATGTACCTTTTGTACTGACTGTACGATAACTCCAAGATGTAAATGATGCAAGTAATATACGCAAGTTGTGCTTTTTTGGAGCGCCCGTGCAGCTCCAGCGGATTTCAAGCTCCTATCATATCAAAGTTTAAATGTTTATCACTTGGCTGATGATGGAAATTTAATGCTCTGTAGTTTTTATTAATACAGTTAAATGCGATCACTAGTTATAAATCGTCTGAAAGTGATAATATATGTGGGTCTACCTTGAATTCAATCCAGAGGCGATTTCTATTCGAGAGGTCATCGTATATTTCGTAAGTGAATAAAATATGTTTGAAATTGTCTATACAATAAAAGGCATTATATTTTGCTTATTAAGTAAATTGAGTTCCCACAAAAGCCCTAGAGTTATGATCATTGAGCAAAAGTTTCAAGTTGCTTATTATTTTCATCCTTCTATTTTTGTCTGGATTTTATACACTCATGAATATTAAAAATAGCGCATAAAGAAGGAAGTGAGCTACAATCACGAAACTTTGCAAAGTAGTTGAATGATATCCTATATGAAACTGTTCCAAGTTTGGTGCCATTGCGCAGAACCACAGACCCTGTACTGGCGCTTTAATCAGGAAGTGGGTTCAATATAAACTAGTGTTTAGTGAAAGATATATAAGCCTACCGATCACATTCTGACTCAGGAGGACTTAACTAAGCAAAAAATGCCAGGTAGACGTGTGAGAAGACATTTCGTACAGTTAAGGGAATTTAAGAAGGGCCTGATCATCGGTATGAAAACCTCATGCTGGTCAACGCGCCGTGTTGTTTGATAAGGCGATTGTTCGGAGGGTGCAAAGAATGTTGGGAGCATCGGACACGAGCTGGTACCCACGTGCAGAGAGCCGTGTCTTGAGTGACTAGGAAGACGACGAGGCGAGAGGATCGTGCGGTAAGCGCTCTTGGATTCCATATTGACTTATTCCACTATACAATTGAATATAGAGTTGCCAGTTATTCTATTAACCATTTTCAGATGCCTTACGGAAGCGAATTTGCAATCCAAGTGCCCTTTTCGTGTACTGCTTTTAACATCGAAACATTGGCGACTCCTTCTACAGCAGTGCCAAGCCAGAAAGACGTGGAATGCCATAGATTGGCAAAAAGTGGTATTTAGTGATAAATTGTTTTATTTTGGAAACAGATTTTAACCGTGTATGGGTGTGGAGTCGCCCTTGTAAACGATAGAATTCTACCCACATTGTCGTGTAACACACTGCCCGCTCAGCAGACATAATAGTCTAGAGGTCATAGCCTATGATAGCCGGTCCAATGAAATTATTGTACGTGGAACCTTAACGGGCCAGTGTTATGTTGATCACATTCTTCAACCCTACGTGGGACCTTTCCTAAATGGTCCTTCAGGGGAAATTTTTCAGCAAGATTATGCTCGTCCGCATACAGTTTGAGTAGCGCAAGACTTTTCAAACCGCTTTCAAATCCTTTCATAGCCACCCCGTTCCCAGGACTTGTCCCATATAGATCATTTGGGGCACTAGCTAAAACGCCAGATACCGCCGCTTCAATCTGTATATAATTTGGAGGTAGCTGCTCAGGATTTGTGGTCCCATCTGCCTGAGAACATCATATGATGACTAATCAACTCAATCCCAGATAGTATTGTGGCATGTATTGCAGCAGGAACTTATACGACGCGCTATTGAAGTTGCACTGTATTAGTTTAATTGTACACACGGTATTTGCTTAATTTTCTTGATATTTTTATCAAGTGAATCTCTCATCTTCGTGTGCACTATTTTTAATGTTCTTGGATATATCTAAGATTGGTATTTTTCCATTCCTTCAGTTATTATATTTATGTCATAACTACCGCCAAAATCTGTATCAGTAAGTATAAATCTAAATAAATATAAATTGAGCTGTATATATATTTTTTATTTCCCCCTTTTTTATTTTGCTTCGTGTAACTAAGACATAGTTCAAAGGACGTACTTGAACAATATTCATATCCAATATTATTTTCATATACACAAAAAATTAGTGATATTCTGTGAAATACCCAATCGATGTAATCACGATTAACAGAGTATGTGGGAAATACAAGTCTGATTAGCATTATCCAATCAAAGTGATCAAACAGTTTCTGATGCAAAATTCATTTTATTACGGTATCCGAAAATGTCGAACGCTTTGAGTAAACTGAATATATGAATGCATTTCTCCAATACAGCGTTAGAATTCAGGGCGTAAGGATTCAAAATAGTTTGTTATGGAACTATCATTTGGAAGAATCTATGGGGGGGGGGATTATGTGCCGCTTAGAAGCAGTGAGATGTGTGAATATTTCAAGATAGGTAGTTTCTACGCAATGGAGACAAATTCTTGTACGGAGACCTGGATGAGGTTGCAAACGGGAAAAACTGTTTTTCCAAGATTGATGTATAGAAAGAACTACCCGTTGTGAAAGGAACTCTGCTACTCGACTCGGCAGTTTCATTTTGACCGTACAATTTCTACTGGAACTATTTTATCAAGACAAACTGAATTCAGAAGGCTTAATGAAGAATCCCTTTATGCCTAAAATACGAGGATATGTATTTCATTGTCTTCTCAACATAAAAGGAATTGTTTTAGTTAGTGCAGAACAGGAGTGAACATCAATGGACCCATGTTCTTTTTATTGATGAGTCAAAGTTTAGTTTAATATCTGATTTTAAAGGGTTTTACATCTGGATGGAGTCAGGAGCACAAACATTACCTTCGAATATTGTGGAATGTGACTGCTTTGGTAGTGAAGGTGTAATGGTAAGGGAAAGAATAATAGACGCCCCTATCCGTTTTGAATAGAAGATGTGCTATAGGCCAGATACATCGGAATTAAGTCCCAGAACCTTATGCAAGACATTTCAAAGGCACATGGGGATCCGATGTTTCTATTTTTGGATGATAATGCTTACCGAGCAAACTTAGTTGATAAATTCATTGAAAGTGAAGTCATTGAGCCAATACCTTGTCTCGTAAATCTTATATATGAACCTATTACAGAACTTTTGGAACCTCCTCTTTTTTCTAAAGATCTAAATTAACCAAAGACCACATTGCCGGAGAACAGGAGCAGAATTCTACAATCTATGATCAAAAACTTTGTTTACTCATTAAATCAAGTTGAGTATACAACTCATGCACGATCACATTCCAAATTAATTTCATAAGCCTTAATTTTATTTTTTTTTTTCTTGAATTCTCAATATTGCTATTTTCTATGTATGCAACGGATACAATTTTTTCCCCTTTGAAATGAGGCGTTATAACGTTATTTATCTTTGAACAGAAATTTATAAGACTATAGTTCACAGTTTGATTAATTTGTGTTTTTATGCATGAAAAGATAATCTTGGACTTGAGTTTACAAACATAATATTTAAACATAATTTTTTTGTTTTCATGTTTGAACAAGAATTAAATTGCTAATTGTCAAACAAGTACAATTAATTGTTGCAACTTTATTCCTCAAAAGGGAATTTATGCAGTGCTTTTTTTTTTTTATCTTCCATCAGGTTGAGACCGAGTAGCCAAGTTCTGTAAATGACGCTATGTTTGTTTTGTGTTAATATTAAATAATATTGACACAATCACTTGTATTATTATGTATAAAACAGAAATAAATATATGCTCCCAAGAAAATCGTTCATATTCAATGTCCATGCTATACTTTGACGATAAAAATAAAACATAAATTCAAGAATTAAAATAAAAATGCAGCAATAAATAAAAGTATATAACTTGTACGTAAGAAGTAAATACAATTATTATTTCTAACTTCTCGGTGTCTGTTCATTAACATTGTCTTGATTAGTTACAGAAAATAAAATGCCATATTTTGAGTACAATTAAATTGGATTTAAAAGTTTTGTTACACAAAACAATTCTTTGCAAATAAGATTTTTAACAGCAATTTTTTCTTCCTTTCTTGCATTTATTTTTTTCTAAGCAAGTTATTCATTTCTTCATTCATTGATGAGTGTTAAGCGCAGTTATGCCAAATATGGGTTTTGTTCGAATAAAATCAAATAAATTATTGCAGTTTTAAGCAACTGAAACTTTTTAAAAAGAAATAAAATCATAAAAGTGATTCAATAATTTAATTAAACTCTATAATTAAAAAGCAGATGTGAAAATGAGAAGGCAGATGTTCTAGCTATGTGAAGTCTCAACTAGTCATTTATCAGTACATAATATCATCCACTACTTTCATCGATTCGGAAGAAATTTAATTAAATATTATAGAAAATCCCACCTCTTTGTTCCCAATTGGTATTTTATATCCTTATTTAGCTGGGTTTTTTTTGTCCCTTATTGGTATTTATATCTTTACTGGTGGAAAACTTGCGTTTTCGTGATATATATTTAACAGATCTTTCAAGTTTCTCCAGTGGACACTAGGAGTTTTAGATTCTTGGACGGTCGCATATTTTTTCTCATTTGTAGCTTGTGTGGGGCTGCGAGTGTCGACCTTTTATACATTCGTGAGCACCAGAATTTTACGAAGATGGACCACGTCACCTATCCTGCTTGGGTGATTGACTTTACCCTCATTAATGTTCTCAAGAAATGGGTCTATCAGAGGATTAAACCAGAGGAATAAGAAATAAGGGCATAACAATAACAAGAACAACATTTTCCAATGGAGTCGAATATTTTGAGACTTTCATTACCAAGTTCATCCACACCTGCAGCTAGAGCACTCTTGAAAAATATAGCTTTATTTAGGTGCACGGTGGGTAAAAAAATATCCGGGCAGATTAATTTGTCGAAAAACAGCACAAACAGCAAAATGAAACTATACACGGGCGAGATACGTTACATCTCGTTATTCCTACCACCAATTCGACGGCGATTCCCTTATTTGGGCCTTCGTTCCTATCAGACCTTGTAACTGCAGCGCATAGCAAAAATGTTGAGTGTGTTAAAAGAGCAAAGCATTATTGGGAAATTTCTTGGGGTACTTTGAATATCCACCGAAGAAACACACCGTATGTTAAAAGCAGTATATATGATGATGAACGTGTATCACGCATTCAGGTTTTTGAGTTGTTTAAACAATTCAAAGAGGACAGAAAATAGATCGAAGATGATATTGTTACAAAATTTCTGGATGTGTGGGAATGAAATCATTTCCAACTCGGAGGATAATGACAAATGTCAATTTATTCACAAATCTTCTGGATGACATACAGGTAGCAGAGATGGGACAATAACAGCACAAACAGAAAACACAAGACTTGCACAGATTACTGACTCAGATGCATGAACTAAACAGCACATTTAAGGACAATCACAGTTATATCAGCAACGTTCCGCTCATCAGCTTACTATTTCCCTCTATGGACAGTCTCCGCAGTAATACTCAACAATTCCAGAACAGGCACCGACAATGCCAGGCAGATACACGCTGCTTCTTCGCAAATTCACCCGGCACTCACCACTTTTAGTCGATTTCCCGATCGATCTCCGCAACAGAGATTCCAAAGATAGATTGATTCTGTAGACTAAGGCTCTGGGCGTGTATTTATACCTTTTCCAGGCAGGTATGACGTGACATGGGAAAATTTAGGAAAAGTATGTGACTTTCTTCCTCGTGGAGATATTGACTCAATTCCAGTATTTTCGATAACTTTTCATTTATCATCAAAGTCGCCAAGGTTCTCACCAATTAGCCAAAATAGTCGCCAAATCCTTCACCAAGTTTAAGGGGTCATTGTTTTAAGCTTCCCTTGGCTATCTGATGACATCTCTGTAAATTTTTCTTTTCTATCACTAGAGAGCCGCTTAAAGGAAGCTCCATCTCATGTTCGCAATAATATCCGTCCAGAACTATCTATGACGTCTCCGATGGTCGTAAACATTATAATAATCGATTATTTGATTCAGAAAGTCTTTCAGTAGAGAAATCGTACAGGTTTTGAAACCATAGATTGGTCTATGAATCTGTTCGGTGTATTTTGCACGAAACATTTAATACGAGGAAAAAGGTTTCAAAAATGGATTCTTCATTATTAAAATGCACTAGCCCGTACTACATTGTCTAATAAGACATTTATTTTTGGCGAAGCATAAATTTCCTGCGGGGAACCATCCGCCATATTCATCCGACCAAATCCCTTGTGACTGTTTTTTTTTTTTTTATTTCCCAAGAGAAAATCACCATTAAAAGGAAGGATTTTCGAGACAGTTCAATCTGCAAAAGATAGAACAACGGACACTATGAACATTTCTTCTGAAAATGATTTCCGGAACCTGTTTTAACCAATGGAAAACTCCCATTGAGGATTGTGAATGTGGTGTAAGGACTGTGGAGATTTGTATATTAAAAGGGATAATGCTAAAATATAATGTGAAAAATTGAAAATTAATGTTTTTTTTTTATTACAATAATACGGGTTTTTCAAACCCCACTGACAAACGAGAGGGGGAGGGGGGTGATTTACACGTTGATATTGAAAAGGGGAGCACGTACATCTATATAGTAACACTGCTGTGAAAACAGTGCAAATTTGCGAAACTTTTATGCAGATGTCTTACATGAGTAAATATCAATGTCGTGTTATAATTTTTGTAATCTTTGTTCGAATTTCTAGTATTGGATTAATTTAAGCCCACTTTGGCAATTCTGACAGACATGTTTAGTTATAAATTGCAATTAAAAACAATGTCAATTTTTGCACAATTATGTAAATATTTTATTTATAAATTACATTAAGTAGATAATTGAAGATAAATTACTGTCGCATTCACGATACACAGTGTAATTTTGAATTAGAAAACGAAACAAGATGATACACGGAAAATAAATAACATTTTAGGTTTCATGTACAATACACAATTGATAATTCCATTGATCATTAAGAAATGAATAAAAAAATACAATTAAGAATTATATAAAAAAAATACGTGAGTTAAATGTCATTTATACTACTTCAACTTGAACACTTGATTCCCCATCTTCAGTAAAGGAATTGCTTCAGAATCAAAACATGCTGATTACTTGATTATATTTATCGGTAAGTATTCTTCACTGACACCCTAAAAGAAAATATAAGAAATAAAAAAAGCACAGTAAACAGTATTATAATTTTTTAGATTGAATATGTTATTAATGCATATTGTGAAGGGAATAAAGGAGAACACATCTTGGCAACCCCATCGTATAACACGGTTTCAAAATTTGGGAACTCCTTCATACAACACGAAACACCCTAGAACACAATTTGGTTTTTCTTTAACATGAATTTCTTTTTTTTTTTCATTAACTCAAGATATTCCAGTGCATAAAATAGAAGCGACTAGAGCAACAATGAAGTGTTTTTCGTATAAGCATGTATGTTGTATCAGAGTTGCTTGCAATATTTTGAAATTTATTAAATTTTGTTCTTGGAGTGCATGAAGAAATAATTTATAACACGGTTTTCGGTAATAAAATTTTGCGTTTCTGGTTATGCATGATTCAACGATTTTTGGAAACATTTATTATGTTTTTAATTTTTGGGAATTAATTTGTTGCCCTGTACAATTCTCTCTCTCTCTCTCTCCCTATATATATATATATATATATATATATATATATATATATATATATATATCTGATAATAGTAAAAAAAATATTTTAAAATATATTTAATCTCACTAAACAAGACTATTCTTTATATATTAATACATAATACTGTCGAAGAAAGTTTCTTGAACAATTTTTTTTTCAAATTGTAGAAATATAATACTTTACGTTTTTCTTAATTTTTGGAGTGCAACTTTGGTTTTTGTAGTAGCATATAGTTTTGGATATCACGGATTCGCATACCACGGCGTTTATTAGGAACGCAACTACTGTGTTATAAAGGCGTTTACTGCTGTTCATTAAGTTTTTTTTCACACTCAAAATGACGTTCAAGTTGGTGCTCTAGTCGCTTATAGAAGCCCTCATCACCACGCAAGTAGAACCAGGATCACACCAAAGTGGCGGTCTTGACGATAATAATATTTACTTAAATCTTTTTGCAAGTATGTACAGCCAAGATTCAAGAAAGAGCTCTCCGTAAATACAGACGCATTCGGTCGTGTCGCAAAGACGTGATTAGAATGTAAGAAAACTAATAGTAAAATAATTATCTCAACATATAACTGTCAATTACTCTTACCTTCATATATAATATTTAGATTCCATTTCAAATGAGCAGTCGCTCACTTTATTTAAGAGTATTGTGTGACTTAGATAAAGATCTACAGACAACACGGGTAGTGAAGTCCCTTTTAGTGGATTTTATATATACAACAAAACAAGAATAACGTCGACAAAAGAGATGTACTCCACAGTTAGGGCTGTGATTTGAATTATAAAATTCTTAGACAATGACTTGACAAGGCTTTTTTTAGACAATGACTTTTCAGAAATGCAAAGGGTTACTAAAGAATGCTTTGCAGACTCCATGGAAATCTAAGAGAATTATTTGTTGCTTAGTTTCAACCTATAACACAGTTCAATTTGATTTAGTTAAAGATGCAACTGAAATGTTCCAAATTGATTCAAAAAGTACCAAAATTAGGAATAGGATAACTTATTGTAGCGTTGCCCATTGATTGTTTTTCGTTTTTCTAGGAAATCCGTAGGTATGACGTCGTTCGTATCGTCAAAAAATCGTCACTTCAACTATTCAGGCAGTCTTCACCTTCTCTGAAAAGTAATCCATTCGTGGTTTATTTTGTTCTGTTTCCGGTGTATAATAATAAATCCAGGTCTCATCGACGTGGACAACTCTACGGGAAATGACGACAACAATTCAATGTGGCATCAGTCATATTTTGAATTCATAGCCATTTTCTGCAACATTACAGTAAACCAATTAATCAGTGTTTAACGTGTATTGGCGCCGTTCATCAGATGGCAGTAGAGAAGGTAACACCAATCGCCTTAGCAACGCCATCTTTCGTCAAAAGAAGGAATTTTTGAGTTACCGTTGTCATATATAGGTATTTAGATCCCAAAAACTGTTTCTAATTTGAGTTTTATTCTATAAAGTTAAGAAAAGACAAATTGAATTGCATTATTCATAGCCATTTTACTTCAAATACTGCTTAACTCTTCAGTGGTTATGAACGAACCCAGCTCGTCAACCGAATAGCGTGCCATAATGGACACTGACGAGTTCAGCTCGTCCGTAAGTTTTTCGACTGGTTGCAGCCAAACCCTACTCGGGCAGTAAAACTTTTCCCCAATGGACGCTGACGAGCTGAGTTCGTCAGCGTATATTATTCTGCTTTATTCATGTAACAAACGATATTTACTGGCAGATTTTAATTAATTTGATGGCGTGCAGATGGTGGAATGGGTATCTTTAAATTTTTTACATAATAAGGAAAAATGTTGCCGATCCAGTTGTTAATCTAGTTATTTTTCTAGTGTAATTTGGTAGGAGTTTATTACAGAAAAATGGCGTATTTATTGTAAAGACTGTAATGCTCCATTATGTGCAATTCCATGTTTTAATATATTTCCCACACAGAAAGAATTTTATATACATTAACAATTAAAAAAAACTTTATAAAGCTTACAATTGCGTGTATTAATTTAGATATTTTAATTTTATAATTTGCAAACTAATATTTGTAATATTTAACTTTTATTGAATTGTTTATAAGTGCGAGTTACATATTACATTTATATATCGCAAATAATTGCTTAAAAATACCATATTTTAAAAACTAGTATTTGTAATATTTATAATTTACTGAGTTGTTTAAATTGCAAGTTACAATTGGTGTAAATATTACATTAATATATCGCAAATAATTGTTTAAAAACTATGTTTTAAAAGCGAGCGAGCTATCCATATCACCGTCAGAAGAGAGTGACGTTTTCGAAGGCCACTAGGGAGAAAAAGGCCGCCACTTTCAGCGACCGTTTGATCGTAGCGCTGCGCATCATAGGAGAGCGAAAACCGCCGATTTGCCTAACCGTCAAAGGGTTAAACCTATCGCTTAGAGTTCTGAAGGAGACCCTTTGCCTTTCCGTGATATAATTATTTCTCTATCAAACTCTTAATGTTATTATTTTTTTAAGATTTATAAGTATGTTGAATTCTTTTGTATGTTAATGTTAATTGTATGTAAAATGTTTGGTAATTTGAAACCGGCTTTAGTTTCGCTTACTTTCGTTTCAATTTGCTCCAGTATTTTCGCCAAATTCTCAATCGTGTTGATCTCCAGGTGTTGCTCTTTGAGTTTATTGAATTTCCGGTTGTTCTTGAACACTTGAAACATCCTCTTCCCGCAGTGCCTGAAAGCAGCATTGAACAAGAACATTAAACAAATATCGAAGAGATATCTAGAAGTGAAAAACATTAACGACATTGATCGACGTAGATTTCTCGGATTAGAAATTATTTTTCTGTTCCTTATATAAAGCTGTTGAAAAATGTGATTGATTCATCAATGATTGTTTACCAGTAAATTTAATTTATTATTCTTATAAACTAATTTTGCTTTTACAAGTTAAGATTTATAACTTAGCGGATTATTAGAAATCTTTATTAAAAGCCATACTTAAATTGTTTGCTCATAGACATAACACATATAATTACCTCGTAAGAGCAGAGCAGTCGAATACAAATAAGGTAGCGCATTTGAGCATGTGCCCGGACAAAGGGCTGGCCAGACTGTTCACTGATCCTAGTTGTTCCGTCAAGAGAACCAAGAACTGCGCCGCAGTCTCTCGCGAAGCTTTATTTGGATGCCTGAAAGATGGTCAGATTTATTTCATTTAAGAAATTTAAGGGTGGTTTGAACTGTTTATAACATGTACGTTCCAAAAATTTTGGCCTGCCACCCTCTTCTAAAAAAATACTGTCTACATGTTTCTCGAATAAATAAATAAGTAACAATACCTTCTCAGAAGTAATAAATAAATAATTCTCAAAATAATAATACCGATTCCTGTTCTTGAAACCTATAATGTAATTATGAACCACCTTTCTTATATTAATTGTATACTAACTGTCCTAAGCAGCAGGGACATCTTCTCGCGACCAAGTGAAACGAGTTTGAGTTTAGTTTTTATTAACGTTGCACTGGAAGCAAGACGAGGGCTATTAGCGACGGACTTCGTAATTTTGAACCACGTTCAAATGACGAGGACGTCACCTGAGCTTGTCCCCCTCTCCTAACTTCCACACCACGCCAACGGGAGGACTTTGGGCACCGACAAATTTAACGTGCATCAGCCCCGGCTACACAACGGGTCTTTAGCGGCCAAGGATCGAACCCGCGACTTAAAGAAAGCCGCCAGTCACGAAACCGAAACCATGACCACTAGGCCACACATGTGAAACGAGGAAGGATGCGTCAGCAAAGACCAAGGATCTCGGCAAATGAACTGTCGTTTTACTCCGTCCCTGTATCTTGGTATTGCTTTTGTAATTATTGTTCGCGTGTAACTTACCCTTAGTAATAAAATACTGTTACACTAACGGATACCTTTTTCTCAATCTCTCCTCCGACTCTTCACTATAAGTTGGAAAATAATAATAGAAGATTAACAACTTTTATAGCTGTGAGTTTTATATCTTTTATTAAGGTATATAATCACTAAGAAACATTCCTTTTTTCAGATTTCGAATGATTTTATTCAATGCAGTTAAAAGCAATAATTTGGCTTTGAGAAGAAAAGTAGATAATTCCAAAGCATTAACAAGACATTCGCTCTGGCGTGTCGGCGGGAGACTTAATCTTGTCAGGATGTGTGGAAAGTTGTAAATACAAGTTTGCTGATAGAGTCGGAACATTCACCGTTACACTACATATGGTGCAGTGCACATGCTACAAATTGTTCACGTACTAGTCAGAAAAGGTATTGTTAACAAAGCTAAAATTCATCAATACCTACTTTTAATATGAACTAATCTTGCTTAAAACTAATTGCTGAAACAGGTATTCTCGATGATTTTTAATATTAATAAAGCTTTCAGCATGTTCTTTCACGTGTTGCCCAGACACATTAATTGTTCCTCTACGTCCTCTTAATTTGCCAGGGACTAAGAACTCTTCCTCGGATCATGCCCTTCCTTGGACGGTATCGGCTCCATTGGAAACCAGTAGTGTTTGTTCAGCGTCTTTAACAGGCATTATGAGAGATCAAGAGAGCTAATAATCATTAAAAACCTTACGATACATTGAAAAATACACAAGTTAAAAATTTATTTAAGCTAAATATATTGAACAAAATTTTTGAAGGAACGTCAAACACTTCTGAGGTCATTGCGGTTTTCCATGAAATGTAAGCTCTTGGATTGTTAAGCAATTAGCCGAAATTTAAACTTTAATCTTATTTTTTTTTTCACTTTCATCATTTTCACTCCATGCGCCGAGTTTTTAATGTTTTATAAATAAAATCTTAATAATAGCTAAATTCTCAAGAATAGAGAAGAAGCAGAAATATATATAATAATACAATGCAATTCTATGCAAAGTCTTGCATAAAACAGATTTAGCCCCCAAAGTGCGCTTTTTTATAATTATAATTAAATTACCCAATTAAAAATAAGAATTAAAGTAATCGATGAAATATCGAGAAATAGACAATGGTAAACTTTTCCGATATTAAAATTAATGGAAACAATAATTTATTAAATAGCATTCATTTAACCTAAATGTAATTAAAATTGAAACAAACGATATACTTTTTTTAAAATTGAATATGTTTAAGCTAAATGTAATTAAAATTGAAGCAAGCGATAAAAAATTGAAAAGCGATCTGGTACACCAAAATTGATACACCTAAAACAACAGCCCTTTAGGGCTGATAATTTAATACAAGAACATTAATAACTAATCTATACTACAAAGAGTCTTCAGATTGAAAAGTATTGCATACATAATCCTAACATTTTCATTTTGTTACCAGGATTTCAACATCCCTATTGTATTTGAAACTACTTGTCAAAAATGAATAATGTACTGCACAGAGGACACGAGTATCTTTCGCATACAACAAGAGTTTCGAATATCATGTAACAGATAAAAAGGTTCTGTCGCTTGAGGCATTACTTTACAATCGAGTTTCGTATTTACTTTAAAAATAGAATTATGAAACATTAGAAAATAATGTGCGAGATATTAGATGATGAAATGTGAAAATCCCGTTATCTTCAAAAAAAAAAAAAAAAAAAAAGAGAACAAAAGATTAAGGGGACTCGGCACCTTTTGATCATTTTTTTTATTTAAGTGTTTAAACTTATCTTTCATGTATATTATTAACAGTTACTATTAAACAAAGTAATTTTACCAAAAAAAGGGTTTAATTTGATAAAAAATTTAAAAATTAATTTTTTTAAAAAAATTTCAACGATTTTAAAATTGTTTCTTCTTTCACAATTATTATTATTTTGGCACCAAAATTTTTTTTCGGGCTCATAAGAATATGTACTCAAAAGAATAACAACTTTATGGATCGATTTTGCAATAAACAAATTAGTTTTTGAGAAAAGAATTAAAAAGCATACATCTATGGAAAATAGGTAAAAAAAACATGATTTCTGCTACATTTTCTATTATAATATTTTTTCTGTTCAAAATATTGAAAAATGGATCTCTAAATTAATCACGCACATTATAACAAACAAACGCACCAAAATTCAAGTTGTTTAATGAATATCTGCTACAGTTTTGTAGTTTTAAAGACCATGGTTTCATGAAAAATCCCAAACTGAGAAAACGCTATTTAAAGTATAATAATCAGTTAAAAATTATCAAAACAATGTCTAATTTTTGTAATAATTTGTCAATATAATGTATAGATATATACCTTTAAAATAAAGCATAATACAGCATAATTTGAAAGTATTTAACAAAAATATAAGCTTTTATAAAAAGTTTGTCTGAGCCCAAAATTGCGAAAAATTTGAAAATCTTCATCTGACTGCTCTTTGAAAGAAACATATATTAAATATTTTTAAAAATAAATGAAATATATAAGATAAATAAAGTAAAAGTATATGAAATGTACAATAGAAAATTTAAAATATTTTATAAAATTTATTTTGCTACTTAATTTCAATATCTAATATCAAATAAAGTACAACATGTTTAATCTAAATTGTACTATTTTTTCAATCAGATCGTTTCAAAACTTCGCACAGTTATAGCAGAGGTATCAAGATACATTTTGAGCTAAAAATTGAAAAATCGATATTTTCATCAATTTTCGGCATTTGAAAGGTGTCAAGTCTCCTTAATGTACTAAGTGCTATTTGGGTGATTAATGAATAGAGCCAAATTTGATACAATTTCGAGCATGGAAACAAGATCGGTATAATAATATTGATATTCCCTTTACTCATTCTTTGAAAGGGAAGCATAAAATGCGCATAATTTCTTCAACGTATGTGCAGAAAATTTTGACACACATACTTTGCTGAATTATTAAGGAAACACGAAACATTATAAAAAATTAAATTAAAGAGAAAAATGTATTCAAAGAAGTTGTTTTTCATAGCAACAACATTATTCAAATCGCCCTATTTTTCAATTTATTGTTTCACACAAATTAACCTTTTTCAACGAATTTTTATTTTAATTACTTGAATTTTTATCAATAATGAACCTTTTAATTCAAAAATTTAACTTGCGATTAAAATTTTGCTCGAAATTAACAACCTTTTTAATTTAATATTTTCTGTTGTACAAAAAAATAATCATACACTGGTTTTTGATTACTTTGATGATTTCTCGCACTCTTTACTGCTTAATTCCATGTCAAAGTACACCCTAAAACAGATATTAAAATATTCTTTTTTTATTTACCTTTTTATTTTATTTGTATTCATTTATAACAGATTCGAATTTAATATTCAAAAGCTGAAATCAAGTTTATCTTTCAGAATATGGCAACATTTGAAATCAAAAATAGTTTTTACCTGCGAATGCGGTCAGTGCCTTTTTAGCAATTTTTAATCTCAATTTTTTCCCTTCGAAAGATAAGTTAAATAATAAATATTAATTTTTATACAATATGTAAGTTTAACTACTAAAAAGTGCATCTATAATTCCATTAAGTATTTTTTTAAATTAACCATTTCATTTCATGTTTAGGTGTAATATATGAAATGTGTGTCACATAATTTTTTTTGTTCTAAGTATTTTATTCTAATAATTTCAGCTAACTTAATTTTTCTTTTTAATATATGCTAATTATTTTTCTAGAGTAAAGTTATTTTATTTTTAATTAGAGATATTGAGCTAGAATAATTCGAGATAAAAACCAACGTTCTTAAAAACAACTTTTTTATATGGTGGCAAAGTTTATTAAAAAGAATTATTGAAATATTAGTTGAAACTGATCGCAAATATCTAAATATTGTATTGTTAGGCGAGTAAGAACGGTTCCCAAAATTTCAAAGCTCTAGCTTGATGGGAAGGTGGTTAAATTAACAGTTGAAAATTTGATGAGACACTGATACATACACAGACAGACACACACCAAGTGAAATACATAAAAACGTTAAAACTAAATAAAATTAATTAATTCATCCGGTAAATTAAATGGTTGGAATGCAGTTTAACCCAACCAACCTTGGCGACAAGAATTATTTGGCAGTATTTTGCCAAATGTGGCTACTCTGGTCCGTTATACGGACTTAACGTTCAGCCAAAAAAAAAAAAAAAAAAAATCGCCATGTTTGGTGCCAATTTTTGAAATCGCGCCTAGTGGTTGGGCTAAGCTGCATTATTAAGGAAAATATTAGCTAAAACTTGTCGAAAATGTCTAAATATTGCATTGTTAGGCGAGTAAGAACGATTCCCAATGTTTTCAGAGCTCTAGCTTGATGGGAAGTTGGTTAAATTAACGATCGAAAATTTGATGACACACACACACCAAGTGAAATACATAAAAACGTTTTCAAAAAAGAATTAATTTTTGTTGTGTGAGTCCCATCAAAAGTCATTGTTGTCCATTGTAGTATTATTTTTCATTAATCAATTGAATTTGTATCTGTATAAATTGAAAAAGTATTTATACTAAATGTTATGAAAAAATATACATTCACTTCAGTATTTGCTTCGGCAATGTTTACTCAACATAAAAATTAATTTAGTTCATCTTCCACAGGAATAATTTTTGACTTAATTACTATTAGTTATTTAAAGAATAACTTATTAGTTATTTAAAGAAACACAGTATGCAAATTTCAATTTTAATAATGAAATACTACATTCAACATAAGGTATATTTTCAAATATACGGATGAGATGGCTGTATATGAAAATATATCTTTGAGTACACCAGCTGAACGAAGAGCTGAGCAAAGTAGATTAAAAGAGTCTGGAAAGTATGAAGAATTTTGTAAGTCAGAAACAAATCGACAAAAATTAGCCAGAAATAAAAGTAAATATGCAATTGTAGAAGCAGAAAAAAAAAATCAAAAGAATAAGAAAGTGAGTAGGAATGAGAAAAAACCGTGAAACATGTCTTCAAAAAATAATTACTGTTTTGGTCACTATCCCATCTATAACTTTCAAATGAAAG
This sequence comes from Nephila pilipes, assembly GCA_019974015.1. Taxonomy (NCBI): domain Eukaryota; kingdom Metazoa; phylum Arthropoda; class Arachnida; order Araneae; family Nephilidae; genus Nephila; species Nephila pilipes. Next base: position 31,468 of record BMAW01012492.1, on the reverse strand, counting down.
AGTTCTTATGGAAAAGTAATGACTAAAGGCCAAATGAAGCTGTTGTCTATTCCCATTGTTGTTCTATCCAATTAAATTCAACAAGACAAGTATGCTGCAGCCACTTTCAGTGAGGTGAGTGAAGAAACACAAATCTAAATTTAGTGTGAAGAAAGTTGTCTATCGGTCTGATGGTGCTGGGAAACACTTCAGAAATTATCAATGTTTAGGAACACTAATAAACGAGAAATTCTAATGGTATTTTACTGCTATTGGACCAAGACCATCTGTAGCAAATGTGCTATAGATGTTCTTTTGGATACTCTTAAACATAGAATGAGAATACTGACAATATATGGATGCCAAATGAAAATGAAATAAAAAACAATAAAAAAAGCACGAGGAAAATGCATTTCTTGAGAAAGTTTCTTCATATAAGAAAAAGTGTTCACTAGTGACAGGGGGTATTGAAAATTATGAGCTATTTGATTTCATTTCAAGTTACTTACTCGATTAGCGGCAATAAACGAACTCATAACAAACAGTAAATGTTAGAGAATTGATATAGATTTCCTTAGCTGAGGAAAAAACAATACCACACCTTGCAAAGCAAATTATTGCAAAACAGATTTCTTTGATACTAGCAATAAAATATAATAATGCTTTTATATAGCAATGTATTCTTTAACAATAATGTAACACTTTAAAATTTTCTTTTTTTCTTAAAGATAGGACATGTTATCTGAATTAATTAATGTAAGAAGAATGTAAAGAGAATTCCAGCACCAGCATTTGATAAGCATATATACTATACATTTTGAAAATGTTAATTTTAATGAGTTAACTTTATGATAAATAATACGTTACTATTCTATTTTTCAATTTGAAAACAATTTGTACTTTAAGTGGTTTTGTATAAGGACCAATTAAAACGTTTGGAAGTGTAGTGTGTGTCACAAGCAAATCGCCATATTAAAATTAATTATGTACTTAATTTATCTAATAGTAATCAAAATATAAAATAACATTCTTATTGATAAGTAACAATCGTGCAGATTAACACTTTCTTTCATGTAGTGTGAGTCACAACATAGTTTTATCCACGTACAAATTATATAAAATAAATTTGATAAGACTCAGCAGCAGCAATTAATAAATATAACAATCACAAACATAGAACATGTATCAAATTTTATATTTTTTCCCCAGTATTAAATCTTTCATAGATATTTTAAGACTTAGGTTTTACTCACTTGTAGAGTGCATCGCATGGTATTAAGTTAACATGCTCTCTCTCAGTATGTATATATATATATATATAAAGTGTTCGTAAGTCTTGAAAATCTTCTGTTTGTCTGCGATTTTAATGAAATTATTTTGCACACTTTAATTTCAAATCTATAGGAACGCATCCATTGAATCTTCTAAAAAAAGAGTGACTTTTTCTTTTTTGGTAATTCTGCAGTTCCATAAAAATTTCGTTTCACAGGAAGTATCTTTTCTGTATGTTGTTACGGAAGAAATTTGGGAATTTCTTCTAATGTTAATTTTTGAAAGGCCTGATTCGGCCCTTGATAATAGATGAAGTCACAAACTACCTAAAAGCAGATTGAGACAGACACTAATATTTAAAAACGAGTTTATTTACATTTAAAAGATAGCAAAACGACACGATCAAACTTGCCGTACATTACCGGCATATTAACTTCATATTATGAAAACAAAGGACGCCACAAGGATCATAATCAGCATAATAGCAACATCATAGGACTCTGACTCAACATCAGCCACCTTACATGAAACCGACTCAGTATCAACCAACCCATAGTAACTTCAGTTATCCCTTTATGATCATCAGGAATCTGAATTCGATTCACTCAACATGACAATTAAGAATCGGTATACAATCAGAAAAATAAACCTCGTATGACGTAACAGAAAATAATATCGAATTCAAATCCCTGATTCATCCTCGCCAGTTGTGAGGGATGACATCATATCGGGACACGTAATCCAAAACAATTATCAATCTGGTTTATTCTGCTCGCGATATGACAACAATTTTTACAACTGCGGAGCTCGCACGTAGCGACACTTCACCTCGAATCATGAAATATGGGGGAAGATGGATTTTGAAATACGTTAATAAGTAGTTATGAGTGAGAGGAATTTCATTGGCTATCGGCTTTGACCGATTGAGGAACTGGTCTTGGATTTATTCAGGGGGTATACTTGGAGAACACTGCTATTGCATAAAAATTCTTTCTCGTAGCTTTTGCGGCGGCTGTCTTCAACAAAGACATCTGAAGTTAAAAACGCCTTAATAACTAACTCGAAGGGGAATTCCTTTTCAGTGCAGTATCTTGGGGTAAACATGAGTCGGAGTGCCAATCCTCAAGAGATGATTTTTATTCCGAGCAAGAGTGGAATGGAAAGAATCTGAAAAAGAGAGAACGCGTAGAAGGGTTTTTTGAATGGGGTATCAGAACGTGTTTTTCTCCGGAACGAGAGATTGACATTTCGAACCCCCGCCTTTACTCAATGTAAACCGACGTTTTCTTTGCCACAGGGTGAAAATTCATCCCCTAAGTGGGGGAAAACAGCTTCGAGTCGAATTCAGTTGGCGATTCAGATGGTATACAATGTTACTTAAGTAGAAGTGGATGAAGCTTGTACAGAGTTCAGATTTATACGATTGAGTTGTGTTGTAGCTAGGTTTTACAGAGTAACCAATGACTTACAATTTTTTTAAAAAAAATATATATATTAAAAATCATGAAGAAGAAGAATCTGAGAGAGGAGAGGCGGGGCGTTATACGAATTCTAAATGTCAATAGGAGATGTTACCTTGCTCCTTCATGTATGAAGGCCAGTGCTGTCTTGTGCGCAGTTGTTGAATTCATAATTTTGAACAAACTTTTAATGGTTAATCGGAAGTATGCAGACAATGTCCTATTTCCGGATTTCGCCAGCAGAGCTCCGATCACAAGTCTCAATTTCTGAAATTAAAAAAAAAAAAAAGCTTTTATAGAATTGGAAAAAAATTATACATTTCAAACTAAAAAACAAGAGGTAAAAACAAAACAGTATTTAAATATAGCAAGATATGTTTTTATACGTATTTATTAAAAATACCTCTCTCCTAACCCTTCATTTTATAACCTAGGATGAACATGCTATTACTTCCGTCTATCGCATGACTTTTTAATCGAATCACATAATTTTTATATCAAAACATTTTTAAGTTTATTTGAGCTTAATACTCAAGTAATCTTGTATCACTGTTACCCTCAAACTTATTAAGTCGTCATTATAATCATCAAATCTTTAAATTTTTAGAAGAAATACTTTGTATTTGCGAATAAAAATAAAAATAACTTTAGTTTTATTTTAAAGAAGGTAAAGAAATACATGTGTAATAAACAGACACACACACAAACGATACGGGACATAAAACTTCTTTTAATCTGATTATTTTAATCAACATTTCAAAATAGTTCGGGAAATATTGATACTTCTTAAAAGCTACAATAGATGGCGGCACGATAATGTTTCATTGCAAAATCTCGAACAGTTTAAAAATATTTCCATAAAATCAAATAACCATAGGAATAATAACCTTGTTGCTTTATATTCCAGAAAAATCAGTCTTCAATCAAATAACAATAAAAAAATATCAGAAAAACAGAATGAGAAAATCGTAATGTTCGGTGAATTTTTTTCAAAGATTGTATAAGTATTTTTAATGCACATTTTCTACTAAAATAAAATTTGATTTTTTTCCCATTTTGAGAGTTTAAGACTTTGTAAAGAACTTGAATTTTCTCTTCAAATAATTTATAATAAAGTTTCCAGATATCGTGCCAGAGACTCGCACTTCAAAATAAGACAAAAAAAAAAAAAAAAAAAAAAACACTAGAAGTCTTTCTTTATTTAATCAAACTTAATAATCCTCAACAAGATGCGAATTTTTAAAAAAAAAAAGCAACGGAAGATGTGTATAAAGGAAAATATAAGGAAATATAAAGGATATAAGGAAAATAAGATAGAAGCTGCAACTACAGTAAAGCCTTATTAAGTCGGATTAATTGGGACCGGAGCTGGTGCTGGATATAGAATATCCGGGTCAGCTAGAGAATGGGAAAAATGAAATAAAATAATTTTACTAAAACTCGTCTACAAATTGAGCATGAATCATATTTCCGGAATCATTGAAGAGCTTTTAGAGTAATTTTATTACATTTTTAGATTAAATATACTTTGAAATGTCTTTTAAATAGTATATATATATTAAGTCTAACCAGGTATTATTTCTTTAGAAATAAAATTACTTTTATACCAAAATATCACTATAAAAGAAGGAAAAAAAGTTCTGGAAATAAAATATTGCGATTTTAATTGGATCAATTCTAATTTGTGCAATCGATTTAAGTAAAACTGATACGAAACTGCGAAGGGTGGAACAAAACCAGGGCTCGCTGCAAAGTTAACTCTTCCGAGGCACTGAAACAAATTTCGTTTCGTAAAATAATATATTTTCGTTTTCTTGCTTCAGTTTGCTTTTTATGATAGTAAAGAGTGAGCTCAATAATAATGCTAGAACAAATAGTGCACGACAGTTGTTAAAAAACCTTTATTTGTGCTAACAAACATCTTGTATGTCACTTCTGATTTCAGAAGCACACGTTTTCTCTTGCTTATTCTCAATAATAAATAACAAGCCGCCTCACAATAAGGAATGTTCCTGCGGAATTACTTTTCCCCTCCGATTCTTAAAAATATTATTACCCCTATTTTAATGATTCGATTGCGAGTTTTTCTGGTCTTTAAAAAATATTTTTAAAAATCGGAGAAGAAAAGTAAATCCATAGAAACATTCATTATATTTTGCTCTTTCAGATGCACTTTATCGCATTCAAATAGATCAAATAATGAAGATTTAAGAACGAAAGTTGAAATCTCATAGAATTAACATTACGTCCACGAAATCAAAATGGCGGGTAGACGGGAGCCTTAAATGAAGTGTGTCAACAATATCTGCAGAAATAAGTGAGAGGGGATCAAAAACAACATTGACATTGTCGCATGAAATAGGTTAATATCCTAAGTTAGTTAGACTCGAAGTATGTGAATTGGTTGAGACGTGTCCGGACACTAATAACGTGTATTACTAACGAGTGTTTTATTTATTTTCACACCTTTCGATAAAAAACGTACGATGTACAACCAGAGGTCGTAAGTGGTCAACATGTGGAATTTTACCCCTCTCTTGTGCACTCTGGCTATCTACAGGCCTAGTGATCGACACAAAACTCTCGAACTTGACTTGGAATGTGCGGTAATTGCGTGATGACATTCAAATGAATGTGTATTCGGAATAATCCGAAACAGAAAGGCTAACGAAACCATTTTGATTTTTTAATTCAGTAGGCGGAGCAGGGTTTTGTTGCTCACACCCCTAACTTCCTCCCTTCCTCTACAATGACATGTCCATTTGATCTTCTGATCACGATTTCAAACTTCTCTTCTAAAATGTGGAATAATTAAGACTACCCCCTGACTTTTGTTTCAGATTAAACTTCAAAATCTTCACAAACATGGTGTGGCAATAAGGAAAGTGATTTCTCAATTGAGGTGTCATCCTCGTTAATTGATAATGGCTTTAAATTACCGTATACTTCAAAATAACTTGTTGCGAAATTCTAATGCGTCTCTAACTGAGTGTGTCTAAGTAATTTATCGATAACTGTTATTGAAATAAAATAAATAAAATACTACTCACGTTTTCAAGCTTTTTGCCCATGATTTCGTACAGGTACCCGAGAGTAAGGACGGCCTTTCCCGCCACGGATTGGCGGAAGTTTTTAACTTCGTTGCAGACGGCAACCACAATCTTCAGTATATTATCGCACACACACACGGGATGGTGCTTGGCCAAGCGAATCACTACATGCATAGCCTCCTCTTTTGCTGTCCTAACAAAAGAATGGAGATTGAAGAAACTACATGGTCGGTTCATGAATGTAAAGTGAAAAAGACTTTTATCTCTCTCAACCGCTTAAAGTACAAATCTGTACATTAAACGCAATAAAATCTCCAACTTCCACCACAATTCTGTGTAAAACTATATTTCATAATCCCAATATAACGGCACATATCGAATGTAATATGATATAATTATTAATTAAATTAGTCATATCTGTCGCGCGAGCACACACACACCGATACACACACACACACACACAC
>BMAW01012492.1:0-10283 GCA_019974015.1 Nephila pilipes | reverse complement strand
CAACGAACATAGTGTACAGATGTGGCTAAAAAAGTTACGTTTTGGAAAAAAGGATCTGTTGAAAAAGGATCATGAGAAGCCATCTTTCCTAATTGATGATGAGTTTCTTTGCACAGTGGCGGAAGCTGATAATCCTCGAACAGTGTCATCCTTCGCATAAAAGCTCAGACTGCTTCGTAAAACCTTCGGTAACCTTCTCAAGAATAAGGGAAATTGTAAAAAGATCAATAAATAGGTTCCACATAAAATGAGAAATCAGCAAATGCAGCGATGATTTGAAATTTGCAATTAGGAACATTAGAAACATTTCTAAGAAGAATTATAGACTGCGAAGAAAAATGAGTTAACTGTGACGACAGAAAGCGATCAGGACTATTGATTAACCAAAGTGAATATGATGCCCACACACAGACACTCTTCCAACTTATCCAAAACATTATGGTAATTATATGAACTTAAAACGAACAATGGATGATACACCTTGAACACGTTGTATCATCCATTGTTCATTTTAAGGCCATTTAATGGGATTGTTTCAAAAAGAATCAAAGAGGCCTGTAAGACCAAAACAAAGTTTATTGATATTGAATTTTTTCAGGTATTGTAAAATATTGTAATGAATAATAAACATACTAGTTGTTGATGTTACATCAACTGTTGTAGGATTTTCACTAATTAGCACTAGTAGCTAGACTTGATATCTAACGAAAAATACCAATTGCTACATTTGACTTCTAAAAGATGCTGATTGCTTAATTAAACCATCATTAACAAGTTAGAACTTTTGAAAATCAAATTATAATTTCCTATCTTTTGACTAACACTTTACCATTACGAAAACAATTATTAACCATAATTTCCAATAGCAAGTAAATGTTTATCTATCGCTTAATCTTGAGAATAAGACTGCATACAGCCCAGAGCATAGGCTTAGGCAAACAAAACCTGCAGTCATATTGCAGTGAAAATTAAAAAAAAAAAGGAATTGAAAACTTGCCCAAATGGACTCCCCATAAATCAACAGACATGGAACCCATTCTCCTCTGTGATAATGCATGGCGCAATGAATTAGATTACGAGATCCCCTGTTTTAACATCTATATTATACCGTTCATTTCGTCGTTTGAAGCACTATGTATGAAATAAGACCTTTCGAAATATGAAAGAAGTCGAAACACAATTGCAGAGAAATTGTTGCTTCCAAAGGCCATTTTTAAACACGTCAGCAAGAGTTTGTTCAAGCAAGTGGTGTATATTTTGATTCATAAAATACTTATTTGAATTTAAATTCTTTTATTCGTTTTATTTTAATACTCCGGCATTTCTTAATACACGACCTAATTGAGCTATCAGCATTGATATCAATTTTGACAAGCTGGGGAAAAATTAAGGGTATCTTCAGTGTTTCAACGACTTTGCATTGCATATGTATCTACGACTTTTTTTACTAGACTAATTGAAATTTCTAACTATCTGATAAGAACCCTATCGCCAAGTCGTGCCATGTTAAAAATGGTGTCCAAGAATAATCTAGACTAATTTTTTCATTAATTTTGTTTTGGGGACTCTATAATTGTAAGTTGAAATTCTCAAAAATCTTCTCATCGACTTCTTTCAACTTGAGTTACATTAATTCTGCGTGATTGTGATCGCCCCCAAACAAAAAAAAAGTTTTACCTGTTACAATAGCAACCCATGGTAATTAGGAAATGAATTCTTTTTCCGACTTTAACTAAATGCAATAAAATACATTCGAAAGAAATAAAAGCAAGAATTTTGTCTGATTACGTTTTGCGTATAACTTTTGGCAGTGTTTATACAAAGTGTCCCATAAATAAAGGTATCAATCTAAAGGGGAGGTAGAGCACATAAAAAAATATGAGAATAGCATAGCAACACATAACCATTACAGAAAATATGTAGCATGGGCACTAGAACTGAAAGGGTACGAGACAAAGGTTATTAGAATCATTCATTGCACATAAATATTACAAATGCTGTATTACGTATTACTCCAGTTGTTATAAGTAAGCAAAAACAAATGGTAGTTCTGTACATGTCTTGGTGGGAACTGATCTCGATACAGCCATTGAAGTTCTCGCGTATTGCCATCAGTCAAATCATACATTTAGTGCATGTCTGCCAGCTTCTTGTTCATATCACGTTGCATTTCCTGCTCAAGAAGACTACTGTTCAAATGACGAAAAACAGATATTTCCTTACTGCTTTCTCGTGAGCAGAGGCACCTACTGACGTATGACGACGTTTCTTTCATTGTTACTAGGCATTTCTAAATCCTTTTGATATTCCCTGCCTTCCCTTACAGTTTGTACCTTTATTTATGAGACACTCTGCACATATATTTCAGTGAGATTTGATGGCAGGCTTAGAGATGCATAAAGCATTTTTGAAACTGAAAGAAAAATGTATTTATTGACAAAAATCGATTATTATTTTTTTTCTTCTGTTGGACGTTTTCGGATTCAAAGTGACTGTTAGATAGAAACTTAAGATTTAAAATTAAAGGACTTTTAAGGATTGAAGAAAATTCAGTGTATATTCAGCGTTTAAAAACATTTTAGAGTTATTGGCTTAATCATTTTGGTCTTCCTTTACGTGCACTGTTATTCTGCATTGCCGGGAAACAAATATCAAAAACTCAATATTTTATTGATTGTAAAATTATTTTGAACTCGATAGCATTGAAGTGTGTGTTGTACATGTTAAATGAGTTGCTTAGAAGCCAATGCGATTACGATAAGAAAGCAAAAATTGAGAAAATTATCGTTTTTTAATTAACTGATTTTTTCAAATAATTTGTTCAATAATTTGATTAGAAAATTATGTAAAATCTTTTTTTTCCAAAGGATATCCTGGCTCTTCAACAATATTTGAATATAATGTGAAAATAAAATGTAAGCATTTACTAGGACAACGGCAGTATCTTAAAAATTTAGGATCTGCTCGTTTTAGAAGCTGTTAAGAGGATAAGAAATGTTTGCAAAGATAATACAATAACATTTGTTGACTTAAGTTTTATGTTTATTAATAATGGATATCTTCTCCCGAAACATCTAAATTTAAAATTTATTCTCCATGTGTTAATCTTAATTTACGTGTAAAAATAGTGCTTGATTAGAGGTATATACTTTTAAAAATTCATCATGTCTTTTTTTTTGTTTCTTTAGAAACTACATTATTTAAAAAAATTATTAAATTTTTGTGACTGCTGGCTTCCCCATTTTAGCTTTTATTATGTCATTTTATCCATTATATGAAATGTATGATCATCATCAAAAATCGTTTTTAATTTAATGCTAGTTCGGTTTGACCTTTCTAGTTTTATCCACCACATATCAATCCAATTGATAACCCACTTTTTTTGGAGATAGTATCTTTGCGTGACTTTATTGATTAACAATCTTGATAATTCATTTCGACTATGCTTAAAGGAGTATTTTTTCTATTTTGTGAATAATATGATATTTATGTCGCTACGATTATAATTATACTGATCTTAATTTGCGTCAAATTCTATATAACTGCAATTCGTCTTCATTGGGCAAATAATTGTGTCCAGTTAATAAAAATTTTCAAAAGAAGTGATTCTTCCATATTACCAATACATAGGGTTATGATGAGTATGTGGGTTTTCATTGTTAACAACAAATATAGAAGGAAGAAGCGAATTTAATTTTTATTTCGAAACCTATGTATAAAAATATTGAAAAAACGTAGACATATTCATTACGGCTGATGAAATGATTATAAACAAATTCTGAATTGGGTTTTCTGACAGTATAAAGAAACGATGCAACGATTTAATCTTTTAATAATTAAAAAGGGTATGATTTATTCCATTAAAATTTACAAAAATCTGAAAATATCAAAAGATGGACTTAACCTGCATTAGCATCTTAGCGATTCAGCTATTCAGAGATTATGTAGAGCTTTAAAAATTAATAAAATATTAATATATTAACTTATAATGTATAAGTAATATAAACAGCAATAAAAATTTAGTAATTTTATGAAAGAATAAAGTTTACCTTATTTGTATTCACTGATTTCGCTTTTGTTGTTATAATTTTTGCTTTATACATTTTTTTGTCTTTGTTCTCCGTTGTAGTTTTATTCCCTGCAACAGAAGATTTTGGTGCAACTATTCTCTTTTTCGACGATAGTGTCTTATTTTCTTTGAGATGTTTTTTGATTTGACTAGTCTTTGGGATATATTTTCTTTCTGGTTTTTTATTTGACTCTTTCGTTCGGGAGGATTTGGTAGTCTTGTGACATATTTTCTCTAAGGAATCTTCGATTATTTCTTCTTCTGCTGCTATGACAGTTTCTTCCATTTCCTCAGAATCGTCTTCATAGTCTTGTTCGTAATCTAAAGTGGTGTCATCGAGACATTCCTCAGTGATATCTGATTCAGTTCTAGCACTGAGAGCTTCGTCATTCGATTCCTGTGTAGAATGTTCAGAATCGGGAACCACGTCATGGCATTCTGAACCGGTTATTATTTCCGGTTCTAAAATAATTTCTGGAGAAGGAGAAGGAGATTCACATAAAGGTTCTTTAGGGACATATTCTTTACAGTTCAATAGGACATTTTGGCCAGCTTTTTCCTTTTTTAAATTCTTTGTTTTTAAAAGTACATTCGAAGTTTTTTTCCCATTCACTGTTGGTGGCTTTTTTAAACTTGGAGAAACTTTTGAGGGGCATTTCTTAACGGATGGTATTTTCAAATTTTCTTTCGGTAATTTCGCATTCTTTTCATTTGAGGAAAGGTGTTTCGCCGGGTTACCAGAATTCTTTTTTAAGCTCTTTACTTTCGTGCCTTTGTCATTGTTTTGGCTGACAATCATTTGAGACACTCCTGGACTTGAAATGGAACTGGGTAATACTTCTAAAATTCTTTGGTTTTCAGGCTCCTCTTCTTCATCGAACTCTTGAACACTTACCGTTGTTTTTGGAGTTGATATTTGTAAGATGTTGAAATTGTATCGCTCAGGATTCAATAGCTCAACTTGGCAGTTAAGGGAAGGTGCTGACTATCAAATAAACAGAAAAAAAGAAAAATATGTAACGTTATATCCTGAATTGTAAAATAGAATAAAATGGGAATGCCTTTATTGTAAAAATATCATAAACGTGGATCTAAAAAAATTGAATGAACAAAACATTCGATATGGTATGTAACATTTTGAATTCCAAAGTAATTAAATTAATAGGTAAAAAATAAATAAAAAATTGTAAGAATGAAATTCACAAACATAAAGATCACTCACACGCAATTAACAAATAATCTATTCACAATTAAAACAGAATTAATAAAGTAAATCATCGGTGAAAAAAATGCAATATTATAACGTTGCAATTACCATTAAAATAATACTTAATGAAAATCTGCTAGTAATTAAATGATCACAGTAACTAAGAGAGAGTAATTAAAATCCGAACTCAATAAAACAAATTAAAAACCTCAAGCAACGTACAATCTGTAAGCACTTACGTATCATAAAGAAAAAGTGAAAAATTCTTTTTTTGTATCATAACACACGATTTAATTTGATATGAATAATATATGCACGATAATTAGTTTTTCTTAGCTCTTAGGATATTTACATCTATATTTTTTCTTGCAGAGAGAAAATAGAATTTTCAATTTATTTAATTAAGTTTAATCCATCTTCAGAGTTTGTACTATTTTGAATATGTTCTTATATTTTATTTGTTTCAAGTCATTATTTTTGCCAATTTTCATAGCGAAGTCAATTTATAGAATAAGATCTTATTCTATAAGACGTAAAATGACTAAATTTTTATCTTTGTGTAGACGACTTTGAGAAATATCTATGCGTTTAATAATACGGGGCGGAGTCTCTGGGGTTGTAACGTAGACTCAAGGCGGAAAAATTTTGATTTTTCTCACTAACGTCATGTGTCAAGTAGTGTCAAATTTTGAGTTTATCAAAACAGATTATCACTGTCTGGGCCCTTGAAAATTACATTCATGTTATATTCTCCTTTATTTTTGTTACACCATTTGTATGGTTTTATTCTAATGTATCAATTCGATACTTCTTCCAGCTAGCTTACGCTCATTCTCAAAAACTTATATTAATAGGCGTGATAAAAAGAAGTACGTTTTCCAATTTCATTTATAAGAATTTTCTCTTTGATAGCATACATTAAATGGATAGACTACATGAGAAATAACTGTTTAGATTAAAGGAATAGACAACAGGTGAGATGATAGATAATATTAAAGAGGTGAATTACAGGAGAGATAACATATTGAATTAGAGGGATAGACTGCAAGAGAAATTATTTAAGGCAGTGCGTAGGAATTATTATAATTCTGACGTAATCACTGAGGGCGATTTGAAGTTCAGCTATGAGTCATGCTTTGTTTTAAGGTCAGATAACCATCGTGTGAGGGTGGAGAGAGCTACTGGACTGTGAGATAATCATGACCTTGCTATCGAGTAGCACATCTCCCAAAAAACAGGCATCATAGTCTAGAAAATCAAATCCTTTGATAGTCGATCCTCTCTAGTAGTAGTTCGTGGCCCAATGATATTCCAGCGGTTTGCGTATTATACAAAGTGTGGCTATTAAATAACGAGACTGACGCTATAAAACGTTTTATTTCGATCTCATACAAATTTATTTATTATCACCTTTAATATACACCCCTCCTCTATCCCTACAAGGTTCTATACGAATTTTCTTTTGTTCGAAACAGTGCTGGATGTCTTCTTCAGTTAGCTCCTTCAAAACCTCTGCCACTTTTTCTTTCATAGCTTCAACGATTCAAATCTTGTTCCTTTTAATTCAGATTTCACCTCAGGAAACAGAAGTCTCATGATTCAAGATCCGGAGAATAAGATTCAATCAGGATGCTGTTCTTGGCTGGAAACCTCATGACAGATAATGAGGAAGGGGCTGGTGTATCGTCTTCATGGAAATATTTGCCTTACGGATTGTTTGTCAATTCCTACAGTCTCAGAAATCGCACAAATACTTAACGGTCAGATTGAACCAGATTGACCATTTTGTCGATAGTGTCATCCATTTTTGACGTGAAAGACCGACCCAGGTGGGAATTATCTTCAACGTCTTCTCAGTCCTCTTGATAACAGGTTCACGCGATAAACATTCATTGCCATGTACTTCTTTCAATAAATTATAAATTTCAGCAGAAGTTTCTCCAAGCTTCATGTGAAATTTCACAACAACTCGTTGCTTACTTATCATTTTTCCGGTGGAACAAAAAATAATATTAATGCTAATGAAGGCTACGGGTATGCTGATTTGCTTTCAGAAACGAGATGCACTGCATTCGAAAGAGAAGGCTACACATTTAACAGTTGTCGGTTGCTGGCTTTTGGCGCAGGCGTACTTCCGTTGAGGCTTCAGTCTCGTTATTTAATTGCCACATCTCGTATTATATGGCCCATTCCTTAACAGGAGTCCTAATACTTTATTTTGGCTAGATAACACTCGGAGGCCAATGGCAAGGGCTGTCCTGAATAATCTACATTACGTTCAAACACTTCCATGTTCGTTCCATTTCTTGGATGTGTCTCCTCTATAAAGCATGTCTGGTACCAGATGAAATGTACCGTACAGTTGAGCCACATTATTAGAGATTTAAAAGCATTGTTCAACATGCGTAGAACTTCACTCCCCAAGACAATATGAGGTGTCTGGTTGACTAAGTGCTGCAAGCAATTTGTTTTGCAAAGCACGGTTGTACAACGCCGTATTGAAGAGGAATAATCTAAAGCCCAAAGTTACTTCACTTATTATTATTCTTCCCCTTATATCTTTCATATATATCTCTATTAAATTTCAATTGTGTTTAGTGATTCCTTCCTGATGCGCTATTTTTATACATCGCGGGTATACATAAAAGTGTATGCACAGGGGCTTCTTATAGATATTCCAGCATACTAAGTGCGAGGGCTGGTTTTTTTTCAATCTCCGATCGCACACTATGAAGACCAGGAATGCGGCAGCTAGATGGTGTGCACAGTAGGCTACTGCGCATCTTCTCTTATACACGCTTTGTCATTGCCGAGTCTAACACGCCTTTTCTTGTTGAACTGCAGTCACGTAAACATGGCTGTCTCTATTGATTCTCCCGCCAAGTGTGAGTTGTGAAGTGTTATTCGTTTCTTGCAGGCAGAAGGGAATAGTACAGCGGAAATTCATCGAAGAATGAGTCGAGTGTATAGAGACAACTTTATGAGTGATGGTGTTGTTCGTGAATGGTATCGAAATCTTAAAGATGGCCGAACTGCTTCCCCAACCAAACGGCTTCTTGAGCAATTTAAATGGGACATTTTCGAACATTCACCATATAGTCCCGACCTAGCGCCAAGTGACTTTCATCTTTTTCCTGAATTGAAGAAGTGGCTTGGGGGCAGCACTTCCAAACTGACCAGGAGCTCAAAGAAACGGTCACAACTCACCTCAATTCATTGTCGGCAGCATTTCATGAAGAGGGTATTGCAAAACTTGTTCACAGATATATCAAATGCCTCAATCGTCGAGGTGATTATGTAGAGGTGTAACCTTTGTTGTACAATACTTTTGGTAATAAAATTCTTTTTTTTATATTCTCCCGTTTTTTTATTATAGCCAATCGGAGGTTGAAAAAAAAAAAACAGCCCTCGTAGAATATGATGAATACATAATGGAATTAGATGGCATTTTATTTAGTATAAATATTGAATATCTGCGATTGCAAACACACTCTGTGTTGGAGGGACTGACACTTAAAAACACAGTATGCCAGCTAGTCTCTTGTTCTTCTCCCTCATACATCCAGTTGCCAATGTATTCTCATCAGCAGATAGCAAATACTATTAATCAGATTTCAAGAAAGATAGCTGTTATATCCCCAACTGGATTTATATTCTACGAGAGGTATTATTAAGATGTAATTATTACAAAAAATAACCGAAATATCTAGATAAAAACTTTTATGCATATTAATGGATCCTTACGCCCTCAATGTTGTAAATTACAGCTATTCACGTAAATTTGTTTGGTTTCAGGAAGCCGTAGATTGAAGCAACCCGTAATAAGGAGAAGATAGATTTTAATCTATTGATTGAAATCTATCTAAAAGTTAAGGAACGCTGGGGAAAATTTATTACTCAGTAGGGTATGATGAAGACTTAAGAATAATAAATCAAAATTAAGTTTCAATTTCAATTATTTTTTGTAATGATTTAAACTTTGTGAATTTTAGGACTTTATTGATCTACGGCTTGATGAAAACTAAACAAATCAGCATAAATGGTTGTAATTTACATCATAATCTACGTAAAAATGAATTGATATGAATAATAAATTTTTTTGTAGATACCTCAGTTAATTCTTAGTAATAATTAAAATTTTATGATACCTCTTCTTATTTTTTATTGTTGCATTGTATTCTTTCTAATCCCTCTGGCTGGTTCAGATCCATGAGACTATTCACGGAAATATAACCTTTGGTTGATTCAAAAACTTCAAGGACCCGAAGATAGAAATCTAACGAGCGTCCTGTCGGCCTTGTAATTTTTACCTCTATCAGATGACAGGTCAGCATTCGAGTGGGTACTCCACTAACTTCATCCATTCCCTGCCAATGCGAGGACTTGGTACCCTGATATATTTGACTTGAATCAGTCTTTCTAAACAAAGTGTTTAGCTGTCGTTCACGAGGCTCGACTGAAACATCATCATCCACAAGCTTAATGACATAGCCACTCAGTTACCGTGGAAGTTGTAACGGGTTCTCATACAATTAACTCTTTTATGGCATACATATTTTATTACGTTATTTGAATTGAGAATCTCGCTTTGTAAAGGAATCGTGACCTATGAAAATTAGCAATGCTATAAAAGAAATACAGCGGGTAGAGGAATTGATCTGATTGGGAGACTGGAAACATAAGAGTGATCAGAGGATACTGAGAGATCGCGAGTTCGCTGAGCACATAATATCGGTGCGAGAAGGTGCGAAGTGAACATCTAAGAGTTTATTCTTGATTCGGACGCAGTGACCAAAAGTTTATTGGATTCGGAATCGTTTACAGAAATATGTCAGAAATCAGATCCAGTTTTGTGGTTATTAATATAAGTAAAACTTTCAAATATAATTTTAGTTTAGGGTAGAATTAAATTGATACTCCGCAATTGTTTTATAATGTAGTTTTGGTAGTGCTTTTTCTTAATCTGAATAAATATATTAAACATTTTGGAACTGATCGCTCTTGATT